>WHYT01017277.1:121879-311832 GCA_009806455.1 Tetrax tetrax
GGGAAAAAAAAAAAAAAAAAAAAAAAAGGTCCCTGCTTTTCTTGGCTAGCTAATACATCAATGTTATTTACATGACTTTGATAAGAGTTTGGGATAAACGCAACTCTATCTCACTGCAAAGATTTATTTTCTGCCCTTCCTGTCTTCTAGGAGACTGTGGAAGTTCACCTGCAAAACAGTGTCTTGCTGGCACTTACCAGAATGAAACAACATGCAAATTTCAGCAGTTAGAATATGATTCATGATATATATGGAATAAAGATGAAGTATATTCTTCACCAATTCTTTCAATCTTTTATAGAAATAATAAAAAACCTATTACATTAATTGATTTTCACTATGTTCTGGAAAAACAGCAGCATACTGTCCAGTTCACCTCCTGAAGTTTCTGAGACATACAACGAGCTACTTCTTTTGCACGCATTTTTTCCTCCAGAATCAGAAAATGCAATTGAAAAAAAAAAGCTCTTTCTTATAGCACACAAAAAATTCCTATAGCTTTTGTCAAGTAGGTCTTTGTAAAAAAGCTTTCCATTCTCTACCTGCAAGACATTAGCAGGATGCAAACCATAGTTTGGATTTGGTTAAAAAAAAATTACAGACATTTCCATTGTCTGTAAATAATCAATTTGCACTGCATTTTTTATTCTAGTCTTTTAGAAAAAATGATCCCTAAGGAAATCTTATAGTTCAGGAAAGTCCAAAAGCAAATAACAAGGGCCCAGCTTAGAGCTTTGTTGTTTTTTCCCCTAGATAATTACATCTTCAAATGATAACTGTTTTAAAGCTTTCGTAGAGGTTTTCTTTATGCTTTAGACACGGTGGTTATTGCAACAGTTTATCAACGTCATCTTTCCTCTCGTCTCTGGATGGTTTTGAAAAATTAATTTGTTTGCAATATCTTCTAAAAAGTCACAGCTAACTCCTGATACAGACATTTTTCTGTAATTTTTTTTGTGGCGGTCCTGGGTCCATTATAAGGTCAAACACATAACTGGAGAAGTTCTCAACATTGCAGACCAGGGTTTCCAAAGATATCTGAAAGCTTGAGAGAAACGGTTCTCCCTGAATTTCAGTTGGATTTGTCGCTAAGCCCTCTAGGACCCTCTAGACAGTGAAGTCACAAAACCCAGAAAAGAACAAGTGGTGTTGGTAAAAAAGATGTATATAACACATATGACAGCTTTTGTTATTTTACTAATTTTTACATTAATTCTAGGTTTAAAATGTGTTTAGTTTGATGTGCTTTTATCACAACTCTGGCCCATTTTCCCCCAGAAGTACTCACTTGATGAAGTATTTGATTCCATCTGCTGTATACGCTTCTTCCCATCCGTAAGGCAGACCTGAGATGAAATAAAGAAATGAGATGTATCTCAAAGCTTAGGTGACACCAAGAACATGGTTTTGAAATGGTCTAAGTTAGAACACTAATTTCAAACCATGTCATAACACGATTATAAATGAAACTTTGCTATTTTTTTAAATAGATAATAAAATAAACAACACCATTTAATAAACATTTGCTGTGCTATAAAGCTATAAACCATTTGATGATACTTTTATCACCAGCATTTATTTTGTACAAGCTGACAGTTTGCTAAGATTAGAATGTAGCAGTTAAGTCTTTTTTGAACTTTTTATTGCAATTCACACCTACATGAAGTGACCAAAAAAAAACCCCCTACACTTGTGCTCTGCTGAGGTCTGTTTTATTCTGTTTTCACAGCCATTACATACAGGTGCTAGTTACTAGATAAGGTAGAAGTCCAGGCAGAATGAAATTCTCTGCTGTATCACCAGCTTCTCTGTTTGTATGTAATTCTCTGGGAATTTAGACACAAACTCCAAGACACCAGGACAGATCCAGAGAAAATACGTACAGGTATTTGTCTATGTCTACATATCCCGACAAAGGTTAGTTTACTAAATACACTGCTTCATTTTGTGACACTAATGCTTCTGGGAGTTGAAGTATTTAATACAGCAATGTTTAGAATAAATTAAAATAAATAAATCTGAAAGGGTGCTATTTTTACATGCTCTCTTTTCCCCTTTTGTAATTATCAGTCATGCTAATATCAAAAGCTCAGACTTGGATTTTGTTCTTAGTTTGAAAATCCTGTCCATGAGAATGATGAGTAATACTTTTAGTAGGGGACTATACTATATCACTTCAAAAATTAAATTTTCATAGGAAATATTTACCTATTTTATTACTATTTGTTCAAACCCAAATGTTTGTACAGTTTGAAAAGTGCTGGGGAAAGAGGCATCAGTCAGTGTGCAAAAATGCTCCAGATGTATGATTTTGAGATACTATACTCTAATGTATATAACGGCAAGTGTGAGGTCTTTCCTTTTTTTGAGATTAGAAATATATATGAAATTAAATGGCATGAAAAATTGTTCTGCAAGTGCTTTGGCTTGAAAGTAATCTCAAAATGTTAGTGTCTTAGGAGTTAAACTGTCTTTGCTCGAGGCACAGTATATCTCAAAGACCAGCTCATCAGAACCATGTGTGAGCCTGCTTTAGATTTAAAACCTCTCTTTGGAAAATGTGCTGGACTGCACGCACTGTATGATCTTTGAAAGCTGCTTTGTACCATGTGCTTTAAGTGCACATGTAGAATTTATTTCTTGAAATGCTCATTTGCTTTTCTCCCATTGTCACACCTTGGTCTCTAGTGTGGTCCTTACTCCTTAAAAACCTGGGAAGGGAAAACTTCAGTTCTCAGAGATAAACAGAGTTCATGCCAGCTACTCAACCATGACCTGGCACAGCAAAGCAGGTTCAAACCAGCTGAGAAGTAATGATACCTACAGGCACCAAGTGAAGAGCAACAGTCAGTCTACCAAAACTCCAGAATCCAGGAACTGGAGAACTGATAACTGTAGAACACACCATTGCTGTTTAGTACAGCTTAAAAAGCAAAAAGCGCACTGGATTAATTTGTTTCCTTTCACTTTTACCCCGTATTAGTCACTTATCTCGGGCTTCTTCTCAGGCATTTTCAGTTTAGCACAGACCTATACAATCTCTTCCTCAAAACATGCCACCTCCTACCTGTGAAAGAATAATCCACAGCTTTAAGTACAAGGTAGTTGCTGTGTAACGGTTTTCGGGCTCTGACTCCCATGAAGGAAGGAAGAAAAGGATGTTCTAAGTAATAAATATGCTAGACATGGTCACTAGTTCTTCCTTCCTCTCCCATAAAAGATGGGACCTTTATTCAACATGGCTATTTTTTAATGATTTAAATTGCAACAGGATTCGTCCTTCAATTGCTTCCATCTGCCCTGGCCTTTCCTCATTCCTGCATGCAACATGTCCATCCAAAATAAATGACAACAGATTTGCTCAGTTATGAATAAAACCCTCAGCATCTGCTCTGTGCTCACACAGATCGTTACATCACCTGTTTCATTCATCAGTGATAATTACACTTTTTTTTTTCACCAGTCATTCGACTAAAATGATTTTGGTTTTTTTTCCTTCTGAATGAAGAACGGCACAAAGGTAGCAATGATAAATAATGCTCTGTGTTCTTGTCTTAACCATGAAAAACTGTGCTTTTCAAAAACACTGGATACATTTGTCATCTACAAGTAAGACTCTGGAGATACCTCCACAGCTTTATTTGCCTTTTTGACTTTATATGCATTGGCTGATACAGCCTATCCACTCTTTATACGCTTCCAAGTTCTACCTACATCTGCAGGTTTTTTACTGCCTCTATTTTCCACATTTTCACTCTTTCTCCACTGTCTTTTTACTGCTGTTCCCTTTCTCCTTTCCTTCACTGTTAGATTTGTACTTCTCTTTCTTGGTATTTCCCATGGTGGCCAGTAGATTCATGTTTTGCATCGTATTTCCCTAGACATCATCTTCACTTCCTTCAAGCTCACTTTCTCCATGAATCATTCATAAGTTGATCTACTTCCTAGCGCTCTATTTTCTCACACCCTCCAGGGTCAGATTTGTTGCCTATCCTAGGACTTGCTTTGAAACACTGCGAAGCTCTCACCTGGAGTAAATGGGAGGTAAAGCAGCTCAAACAGTCAGAAATACAGTCTGAAAGATACAGGATTTAGCCTATATAAACTCTGGCTGTCTTAAGTTTCCTGCATATTTATAATTTCTTCTGTGAATTGCTACAGTCTTTGATGAAACTTCATAAATAATACATCTTGGCTGCAGTTGCCTGCATATAACATCTTAAAAAATTAGATATTTATAATATTTAAAAACAATTGCAGCAAAAAAATACAGGGCTTCTTGCTATTCAGACATTTGTGATTACTTATCTTTTGCAAGGTAAAGAAAAGGTAAAACTGCAAAAGTAATTACGCATGCAAAAGAAATGGATGCAGTCCAAAGCGTCCTTTGCCCAAACAGAATAAAGAGGCGCCTGAGAGAGTGCACGCTCACCAAAATACTTTATAACCTACCAGTATTTTGTTCTGAGTAGATGCACTTAATTAGGGTTAATGCAAAGGAGATTTCTCTAATTTTACGTGAAAGACAACAAACCGCTTGCCGCTGCGTGCGTACGGCTGCTCACAGAGCAGCAGGGCAGTATCCCTGGCGACCGCTTGCCTCCTCAGCTGCAAGGCGCCTGCTGCGAGAACCGCGGTTGGAAAATTGCTGTTACATAAAGTAGAAAGAGAGTGAAACCCTAGGGCAAACAAATTTTTTCCTGATACTTGATAAAGTGTGGATCTCATCATTCTTTATCGCTTGCTTGGGTTGACAGGACAAAGGAAACACAGGGGCATTGATACTCGGTTGGCTGCGGTAAGGAGAACAAACATCAGCCCAAATTACAAACTTGTATGAAGTGGCATACTTTGAAGATTTTGCCCATTGCTTCCAAACCAGAATGCAGCCACTGTACCTCATGCCTCAGTACAGCCTTCCTACAGTAAAAGCTGCACAGAGCACGATCAAAGTACGTCCCTAAAGGAAGAAGGGGAAATATACAGAAATTAGGAAAAAGCCTCATTTACCTAGAAACTGTGCAGTAATGTAGTTGGGGTTTTTTACTCCAATAAGTTAGTTAAAAATTATTAAAGCAAAAGAAATGCAGAGATCAGCAGATGAAACTATTAAAAGCGGATAGCATAGTGTGAATATTCAGTTGATTCAAAACTGACAGTTATTTCCCTAGCATCTAATACTGATGCCCAAAACGGTTTATTTCTCTTATTTTCTGACAAAAATACTGAAAGGAAATGAGAGATTTAGAGACTATAGTAAGAATTGTTCAAAAATTTACTGTTCACTAGGATTTTATCTAGATTTGTCCAAAGTGGGACTATTTAGATACTTAAAGACAAGTATGCCCATAAGTGCTTTATTTTGGCCTGAAGACCAGACTTTAAGACTCTGCTTCCATCATACGCAGTCACACAAACATTACCGATGAATCTGAAAAGGCTGCTTAGGGACAGCTGCCTACCAGAGGCGGTAATCTCACCCTAAGAACTATTTTGTGAAGCATAAACTTCTTTCCAGCAGTGTTCACAGCTTTGTCACCCACCACAAAAGGGAGTTAGGTGACAATGTTTCCTGTCAGGGCTAAGCAATCTCATGGCTGTATGTCATAGTTTAACCCCAGTCAGTGATCAAGTACCACGCAGCTGCTTGCTCACCCTCACCAGGGGGATAGGGGAGAGAATGAGGAAGAAAAACTGGTGGGTTGAGATAAAGACGGTTCACTGGGATAGCAAAAGAAGAGATAATACTATATATATGAATAATGATAGCAATAATAAAATATAGGGATAATATAATATACAAAACAAACGATGCACAATTTCTCACCACCTGACGACCGATACAGCCTGTCCCGAACAGCAATCAGAGAACAAAACCAAAAGCCCAGAACAATCCTGAGAATGCACAGCCAGAGAAAGAGCAAGAGAGCTGCCCACCGGCCAAGCCCCCTTATTTACTAAGCATGACATCTACGGCATGGAATACTTCCTCTGGCCAATGTGGGCAAAGCAAAAATTTGTGGAGAAATATCCAGACTTGTTTGTTGAGAGTGTTCTATGGGGCGCTGGCATAAAATGGCCCTTTATTTTTTGAGGCTGTCATAGAATAGAATCACAGAATGGTTTGGGTGGGAAGGGACCTTTAAAGCCCACCCAGTCCAACCCCCTGCAAGAAGCAGGGACATCTCCAACCAGATCAGGTTGCTCAGAGCCCCGTCCAACCTGGCCTTGAATGTTTCCAGGGATGGGGCATCTATAATATATACTGTCAATAATACATACTGCATTTTACTGCATTTTACTGCTTATTTGTGAATTAACTATAAAACCTCAGTTTCAGAAAACTAGCTTTCAGAAGTGAGAATGCACTTCTGGCATTCGCTTGTGTGCCACTTTATTCTTTAGACCATTTCAAGTGCTCTTCCCACAAACAAATGTGTTTCATTTTATGAATAATACTCTGCTAAGGGGACATTCCATTCCTTTCTTTCACATATCAAAATCAATTTTAAAGAAATTGTTCTTTTCCTTTTGTTGTTGGTGATTTAATAAAACAATGATGGAGTAAGTAGTCTTCAAGTGGAGACATCTGGGAAACACTAACAACTGAAATTTATGCTGATTTAGAGCATGAGTGGCAGATAGGCTTGTCTCCCTTCCGTCTTGTTCCTAGAAGCCATGCTTCAGGAAAAATATTTTTCTTACTTTGGACATTCAGGGCATGGTGAAAGATGACTTTGTGTTTTCCCATTTCCTAGGAATCATAAGGTATTGACCCACCTATGCTGGCAAACTCATTAATCTCTTATTAAAACAATTACATCATATCAAGTTATAATTTAGAATAAGAGTTATAAAGTAGTTTCCCTCTTGTGCTGAAGGGTCATATGATCAATTTTAATATCTTTATGGTAATTTTGAAATGACAAACTGTTATAAATGTTTTTCTTCTATTGTTAATACTTGTCTGTGAATAACTTGGTACAGTTAATTAGAAACAGTATGGATTCAGCAGAAATTGTAATGTATGAACAATGACCAGCCAACTGACTAATTTAAGAAATAAGAATGACCTCCCATCCGTACATGTGATCAGATGTTATTGTAGACATATTGCTCTCCTCCCTAACAAATAAGGAATCCAAATTTAGAACAAACTGCCCAGCGTGTGCACTTGAGTTCTTGAGAAATGAGTGAGAGCTACAGTCACCCGAGCAATGAGGTTGCTGCTAAATAAAAATTATCTTCCTGAAACATTATTTAAAAAAAAAAATGTACCTTTTCAGAAGCTGAATGTTGGAAATACAAGAAAAAAATCAAAGCATATATTTCTGAAAGCACTAACAATCTCCTTTCAAATAAAGCTTTAGGTACCATAGGATCCAAGCAATTTAGACTGTTATTAAAATGATTTTATTCGATGCAGAGGGTCAGTCGTGACAGTACAACATAAGCAGAACACACTTAAGGGCAATGAAATACTGTCTTCTGCTTAGCTGATGGCAATCGAATATGTACAACCAATTAAAATGGCAGAAGTCACGGGCGTTTGCAGTACACACCTCACAATGACATTACTAGAAAACATTCTGACTTTTAAAGGGAAGGGAAAGAGCACAGCAAATTAACTACAGAGCTCTCTGCTTCACCAAACAGAAGCTGTTCCTCTAAGTTACACGGGAGAAGATACAGACTTGTGTGTAAACGGGAAAGGTAAAAAAGCCACCAGAAACTCACAAAAAACCCTTTTGGATAAATCCTCCTTCTAGGCAGATGTAAAACGGAAGATTCATGCCATTACCTACAGTCACAGCCTGGAATCTGGGCATCTGCACCGGCTACCGATGTGAAACTGGGAACGTCTTAAAGCATACAAAAAGCCAAAGAAAAAAAACTGCGTTCCTTGAAATGCTGACATGAAAGGAATTCAAGGTACTGCTAATCGTTATTATTATTGTAATGAAATCACCTTTCAGAAAAAAAGGAGTTATTTAACAACTTACACTGAAAAACATAAGCTTGTTACTCCAATATGTTTATAATGCTTTTTAACATATTGATGATCTGACAATTATTTTTTTTTATTTTTCACCTACACTGCTTCTTACTAAAATGCTCCTGGCTGTCCAGTGAAAATAGATGGGAATGCAGTGACCAACCTCTCCACATTCTTTTGTTTATTGTGGCTGAAGAATCTGTGACAAGGTGGAGGCAAGACAGAAAATCAGAAAACTACAGAATGCAGAACTCTCCCTCGTTCACAGAGAAGGCCGCAAAACAAAAAAACCAAAAAACAACAAACAAACAAACAAAAAAAAAATCTGTGCTACTTATCCTCTAGTGGCTCCCATCTGCTTTAGTTTGCCAGCTCAAAGATGTTTTATTTTAGTGTTAAAGGCTCCAATCACAGAGAATTAATTAGTGACACAGCAAGAGAAATACAGTACCCAAGGATCACATAGGTAAGCTCCCTGATAAGGTCTTAAAAATGGTAAGCATGTGCCCCATTTTTTTTAAGCCTTATCCAGCTTTTTTAAAAAATATTGCTTTCTATGAATTAATTGCAAGCTTTTTTCTACAGTCCTCCAGTACGATGCTGTCTATTTGTGATTGGTCAAGAACACATTATTATTCCCAATGCTGATTGAATATGCTATGATTTACAAAGTAATTTTGGAGGAATATTTGCATAAGTTAATTTGAAATGCATTTTGTTTACACCTACAAATCTCAAACCGCTGAAGAGAAGACAGGAGACACATCACTTATTATAAAACTGGAGAAATGGGCCATACCTGGGGAATTCTACACAAATGCCATGTAGGCTAAAAAATAGTTAGATTCATAGAAGTACTCTTGAGAACATCGTTGTCCTTAATTGGTATAATCCACTTCCAGCTGATTAAAAAGACTCTAGAATACCACATTCTTATTCCAGAAATAGCAGCCTCTGCACACAGGACATTCACCTCCAGGTAATCAGGAATAGCCTGGAATACTTCACTGTATGGCCTTGCTCAAAACCATTTATTTTTCCCTCAGTTTCCCTACTCTCTTGCTCCCCTGATTACTCTCTGTTCCGCAATTCATCCAACTCCTCCTTTCCTTACTGGATCAACTTCTCTTGTCACCCTCTATTGTGCTATCCACCCACCTCCATCACTGTCATCTCACAGTGCTCGCTGACGCATGTGATTGTTAAATATAAGTTTAATTAGAAAGCATTCACTGGTAACAAATTGACTGTCTAAAATTAGAATTGATCAGAAATTGTCTGAGATTTAAAAAGCAATACTATTACATGATATACCTTTCTTGCTAAGTAATACCTTACTTTTTTGCGCTGATGATGAAAGTAACCTGCGCAGGGGGCTGGCATGAGAGACACAGAACTACTCTCTGCTGAGCTCATCTCACAGTAAGTACAGACCAAAGTAATACTTTTTCCTTTTGAAGCAAGAATTGTAAAAATACATTAACACAAGTTATCATTTTAGCCTGTTACAAAACCCACTGTAGCTACACATAAATAGGAGAGTTTTATTTACAGGAAAACATAACTTTAAAGCCAGCATATTTTTAAAATAATGTCAAAAATTTTTAGAAACTAGGATAGATACCGTTATTTCTTTTGTTATAAATTTGAAGGGAAAAAAACATCCACTCTCTGCCTAAATTAGCATACATTATTTCACCTTAACTGTAAAGGATTCAAACGTAATACCTGCAGCATCACTAATGGAAGACAAAATCTCCATCCTTCACTCCCCGTTAATGATGTATGTGCTTTATGGCACGAGGTAATAGATCTAGTATGAGACTTACGCACATTTTGTACCTCATTTAGATCTCCTTCAGGAGCACCAAGCAATTATTTTTCCTCTTGCAAAATTCTCCTTAAAGTATACTTTCAAAAAGCTTCCTATATCATTCTTGGCAATCAGCTTTCTCTGTACTGCTTTCCATTTAAATTATCACACTTGTGCACCATATATGTCTAAGTAACTCTGCTAGCCCTCAGCTTCTCACTCCTACCTACTGAAAAAAAGTGAAAAAATGTGACAACTGAAGGAACTGACAGAAATGCACACCAACCCTCTTAGACAAGATGAGCACCGATAGCTTCAGCATACCCTGACATTCGAAACAAAGGTCTGATCATGCCTCCCCTCCGCCAGCTTTAATCCAGCTCTCTCAGGATGCTTGTAGCTGTGAAGCCACAGAAAATTTAACTCAGCATTAAGTGCACAGAAGTATGCATAACTCCTTTGGTTCAGCTCCATATCGGAACGGTTATTTTATTTTTTGGTACCTGAAATACTGAGGCATCGAGTCACCCACCTCTGCAGACAAACTGTGCCTGCAAATCAAAAGAAGAGGGAAGACATCCTCGAGTTTGAGATGCTGATCTGGGATTGAGACCTCAAGGTTCAATTCCTGTCTCACCTTTGTATTCCCTCTGACAGTGAGCAATTTGCTTCTCCACGCTACAAAATTTAGAATTTTTCTCCCCCCTCATGTCAAAACATCGTACTATAATTAAGGATTAATATACAACAATTCTAAGCATTATGTCAACAGAAATTAATAGAGGGACAATTCAGGAAGTATTTACCATCCAGTAAAATTGTTGATTCTGGAGAGTTTTGATTTCAGTCTCCATAGTTACCAAGAGCAAGTACAGCTTGTATGGAAAGAGGTACAAAGTCAATTAATTTTTTCATAGTAGGGTCACAGGACGAACTAAACGAGTCCATAGACTTTTAAAGGTTTGTTCTTTAATGAAGCCTTCCTTCAGAGATGCTGGAAATTAACCTAACGAGACTGCACTAATCCTGTTAGCTCATCTGCATTTAAAGGAATAATAATATCACTTACTTGTTTTTCATTATTAAAATGTTTTGATTTGAAAGTCAGTACAGACAGTGCCTATTCAAAAGCTGACTCATCTTTTCTCATTAAACGTAAGTGAATGGAGAGGGAATAAATTGCTTTTCTAGCAGCAACAACAGATTTCTGAAATCTAGGTCACATTAATGAACTGTCTTAAACACAGGCTTTAGACATTGAATTGTCTTCTTCCGTGCTGTGAAACATTAGGAACAACATACATGTTCAATCACAAATAAATTAGCTAGCAACTTGTTCATAATTGATACTCTAAATATATTTTTTAATTTGATCAGGCTATAGGATTATCCCATCCTTATTAGTGTCATCTTTTATCTGGCTTCTCTGCTTGTACATAATTACTCTAATGTTCTGATTCTCAGACATCAAATTAAACAAATGGGGTCTAATTTCTAGGTCCTGTAACAATAGTCACCAGTAAGACCAGTTATGTGAAAACAAAGCCATTCCTTGCTCACACTCAACAAAATGTGGTTTTAGCCTAAGTAAGGAGAGCTCAGGGATAATTCCGGATTTAAAACCCATTTGTAAACGGACATTTCTTTGAAATGTCACTAGAAACAGGATTAGAATTTTGTAAGAGCTTAACTAACTGGATGAAGTGTTTGAAATAAATAGGGTGTAATTCAATAAAGAAAAAAGCAAAGTACTACCCTAGGCGTGAATAATCAGCTGCACAAAAGCCGGTGGGGTATGTCTAGCTAGCCCTGGGTTCAGCAGAAAAGGCTCTGGTGGTACAGGAAAGCCCAAGCTTCATAAAAATGAGGAACAAGAAGCCATCAGGGAAACAGAACAGCATTTGGGGAACGTAAGAGCTGGGGTGCTGTATCTGTTGAAGCAAAGAAACTTATTGTGGCATTTCTGTCCCACACAGGAAGGTCTCAACTACAGAACTCAACACAGTTTTGGTGAATTATAGAGAATTCAGAGAAATAGGAGGGGGATAAAATGGCTAGAAGACATGCTCTCTAAGGAAAAAAAAATGAGCAAACTGATATAACTAACTTATTTTGGGGAACAGAAAACAGAGTGTAGACATGATATGGTCTTCAAATACACTAGAAGCTGCCTCAAAGAGGAAAGTAGCAGGCTGTTTTCAGTAACTACAGGGATGAGGACAAGCAGTAACGGGCTTGTCTCCTAGTAATTGAGGAGAATTTAGGCCAAAGGAAAAGCTTTCTAATGGCAAAGATAATTAAGGACAGGAAAAGTTAGCCGACAGAAGCCACAGAACACACTAGACAAATAGCTGTTTGGATTAATGTACCTGTAATTCGTGTTGCTGGAGGTGGGCGGACGCAGTACCTAACTGCTGGAGGTCCCGTCTCACCACAGCTTTCATCGTTCCTTGGTGGCCAGTGCTAGCTGTGTGCTAGTTTTGTAAACTTCTGTGTAATTTACATTGCACCTGAACTAACATCCCAATAATGATAGTAGAATCAAACAAAAACAACAACAAAAAAACCCGAAAAACACAGCCAAAGGTGAAACAGTGAAAGTTGTTTTGCTGTCTGCTACCTTTCTAATAAACTAGCCAACCCTGATTTGGCTGCACTGCCCTTATTTGTGTTACGTTATAGGCACTGCTTTTAAGGATTTAACTATGCACTTAAATATTGCTGTTTCAGCAGGGATGGTGCTCAGTGGTCTCACGTTTTTTTGAGTCAAGGATCACTACCCACCCTCAAAAATTCTCATAGACTATGACAATGAATCTTGTAACTGAAAAGAATGTAGAAGTGCTAAGGTTCTGTGGACAAGCTGTAAATCAGTTGTAAGTTTTGTGGTTCAGTGGCTGCTGACAAACTACAGCTTGGAAACCACAGCTATAATTCTAAATTATGTTGAAATATGTGGATAACCATGCATTAAAAGTTTAATTCAGATCAAGCACACAGCAGTGAAATATAGCATCAAACACACTGTACCAAAATATAGAAATTACAATTAAAAAAGGCAAGAAACCCAAACTAGTAAAACCTTTTCAGAAAACACTAACGGAGCCTATGGATGTCTCTGTTCTTAGGTCTGAGCTTCCTCATTAGTCACTCTCCTTTCCTAACGAAGGCTTCAAGAGGGTAAGACAGCGTACAGGTGTTACTGTTCCACTGTCAAGGCACCAACATTTTTGTTCAATGAAAACACACTCCAGAAATATAACATGCAGCAACGATAAACCAGAAACAAAGTATTTTTATAAGTCACTAAAAAACTTGACAGTTATCTAAGAATGCACAGAAATATTATCTGTATTGTAACAGGTTCTAGTAATAGTAGGTTACTCTTCTGGAAGAAAAAAAAGCTGCTTTCAGGATCAATATGACACCTAGTCAGAAAAAAAAAAATTATTAAATTCAGGAGACTTTTGTTAAATCCTTGCTTCTTTTTTTTTTTTCCCTTTTCTATCAATGAGTAAGTCAGATGCTTCATGTCTCAAATTCCTTCTTAAAATGAGGATAACAATTTTAATCAAGGTGTACAAATTATGTAAATAAAGCAGATCACATTAGATTTACAGGCTGAAGAACTGACTTGTCTCAGAGGTCTAGTGCTCCATTTTTTAACTTAATTTCCATTCACACTCATTTTAATTTCATTTATATTGGAAATATTTTAAATATTGTACACTATTATGTATCTAAAGGGGAACACTTCCTTTCTGTTCCAGTTAAACATTTTAAAATTCTTAGATTTTCTTGTTGGAATTACAGTTCTATGAACACTGTCATAATTACAACTCTTCATTCTTATTTACCATGCAGGCAAAATTGGAAATTTAAATGATTTGTAGAATATTCAAAGTCTTGCTGCAAGTAAACAGTTCTGTAGGATAAGCTTTTAAATTCTTGACTATGTCCTTGTAAAATTGCATTAAATATGCTTGGATTTTTTTTTCTGAGGATTACAGAAACCATTTTCCCTGTTATGCAACCCTGAATTTTAATTTTTTTGAAAGTACATAAGTTCTTCACCTTTGGGTTTCTCCTCGGGATCTGATTTGCAGTGTATCTAAAGAGCTGCTGATAAGCTTAAGTTTTTTAATGAGACGTTCTCATTTTCAGAATGAGGCAAGAATTCAACAATGTCTGTATTACAGAGCAAAAGGGATCCACGTCTCATCTCATGTCTATTTGATAGTCTGTATCAGAACCAATTAAAATTAAGTCAAGGGTTATTCTCGGTTTACATAATCGAAGATGTAGAAGGAAAATTACTAACTTTTATGTCAATTCCCAAACTACATTCCTGTGTTGCACTAGCAAAGTCTTCAGATCAGTACAGAAATGTGGCTACTGTGCAATTTAATAAAATAGAATATTAAAATTTCTTGCTACCTTAAGTTTAATTTTTGGACAAACTATCAGTTGCTGTTTCTGCACAGTGTCACTCACTCACACTGCGTGGTTGGTAGCAGGGACCTTCAATCTGGAGCACATGTTGAACTGGAAGACAACTAATCCTAGCTCCTATATTGGAGCAGAGCTGGAAACCAGAAAAACGCTGCCCCGCAGAGACCAAATCAACTGATCCAGGCAGCAGCAGCATGAAGCTCCTGTCTTGCTCTATCTTGTCTTTGCAAGAGGACAGTGAGCAAACCAGAGAGTAACAAAAGTCCAAAATCAAGACAAACTGCTCTTGTATAAGGAAAGGCAGGTTTTAGAGCATTGTTCTTGAGAAGCTGACAACATCTGGAGTAATGCCACGATGCTACATGAGGAATACAGGGCAATATTCGGTGACAAAAAACAGCAGTCCCCATGAGCTCAAAATTGCATGATTCTGCAAGCAGAAGGAGTCACTGATGACCAGGTCATATTCCAAAATGACCAATGTGATTCTGGGATTTATCTTTCTTTAAAAATGTTAACTCAGAAAAGATTCAGCAGTAAAAAAAAATCATTTAATAACTTAATATTATTACTGTCTACAAAAATGAAATCACCCTCCGATTAAGTATTTTTGTTTTGAGGAAAAATTTTTCAACCTTCAGGGACTAGCAAAACTGTGAAATGTTCCACTGGATAAAACAGTTGATAAATTCTCTTTTGGGAAAACTCACCTCTTTTGTTGTTGTTGTTGAAAGTTTCAAAGGAATAATAGATTTTAATTTCACCAAATTAATATTTTCTAATGGAAGTACTGTCTCAGAAAAGTTTAACTGACAAACATAACCTCCTTATCTTGAAAACATACAGCATTTATTTTAAGATTTCTTTCTTTTGCTGGTCAAAAACTATTAAAAAGGGGATCTCTACAGACGTGTACAGGACATACATTGTATAATTTAATGGGTCTCTTCTATTTCTGATTTCAGTAATTCACTGAAATATTTATGGCCTTGCCAGAATAATGAATACACGGAGTTATCTCTTCAGTTATCATTATGCTTCTCCTTCCCAAGCAGCTATTCCAGCAAGGAAGAAAAGGTACAGTTCTAGTTTATCAGCTGAAATAATATTAAAGGCATGCTATCCTCCCAGTGCAGAATTGTCCCCACAAAGATGATCTTGCAGGAAACAATTTTCTCTTTCTGATACTAAAAATATAAAAAGACATAGCAACATGATTTCAGCAAATGCTAGCAATCAGACAATACTCTTTGGGTCAACAGAGGACTCATATTTTGATACTCAGCCTCTGCAAAATGCATATTTAATATCACTAGCCTAATGAACAAAAGTCAAGTTAGGCAGGGTATGCTACCCATGTTACAATTACATCTGGATTCTGATATACAGACATAAACCAAACAGGCAGCAAAGGGGGAGAAGAGCCCACACTTACACGTCAACTTTTTCAGAAATCTCCTGATGAACTACAGCCAATTATCTGTGCAAATTTATAGCACTGTTGTATCTTTAATTTCAAGAACAAAATAGTCATAATGTATATGGCATTACTTCTGTAATACACAAACACACCAGGGCTGCAACAAATAAAAGAAATAAGAGTATTTAAAAATATTAGCTCTTCTCAAAATAGCAAAATTGTTATTTGTGAAGACTTGCTACTCTACCTTATAACTTTGTTCTGCCCACACTGGCAAAAAAAATGGGAGGAGACAACTAACACTTTGCTGAATATGGAATGGTTTTGGCAATTGACCATAATATGAGCAATGTAATTTTTAACAAAAAAGCCTAAGCTGATGAAGTGGACAGATTCCATATTTCAGCTTTGAATACCTGAGATGTAAGACTCCCTGGTCCAAAAATCAAAAGCAACTTAGCTATGAAGAGAACGACCAGTAGTTTCTATTTGCCTTCTTTTTATAGTCCGCAAACAAGAAAAAGGAACACAAAAACCGGGCAACTAAACTTCTGCCTGTGGGATCAAACGTACAGTGACTACTGTGGCTAGTAAGATCAATATCAGTAAGGTACGCAGGACTTTTGGAAGCTATAGTAGTTCATTTTAGTGAACTTCAGCGTGATTGCCATGTGTCAGATCCCAGGCTGACAACAGATTAAAGGAACACGATGGGAAAAAAACAGTTCAAGATGCTCTGCTTGAGTTCCTGCTGAGCAGAGAAGCAGGCTTCATAGCACTTAATAGATACTGATGACTGGGATTATATCAACAAGAGCAGGATTGTGTATTTTGATCGAAATTTCAGAGGCAGAGTGAGGAAATCAGCAGTCAAAATACTTGAAATCTGCATTATGCTAGTGCACTTTTATGAAGAGATAAGTATGTTCCAGGGTTAATCAGATTTTGGCCGTTGCTAGTACCAAGTGTATTTCTTTTCTGATTTTATAATAGAAAAGAAGAAAATGCTTTCTGAATTCTTTTTAGCATGATTTTGCACCATATGGTCTACTAAGTGCAGCAAGCAACTACTTTTAAATGCTACTGTTCCTTCACTGAGGCATTATTATCCTTTGTATGATAAAAGTAATTTTACGTCTTCAGGAGATGCTTGTATTCTACAAAGCAGAAAGGCCTCTCAAAGTAGCTTACAGTCTTTCAAGAAGATGAAGGATGAATCTTTCAAGGGATGAGCTTGATTACTCTGTTTATTGCTTTCTTATTTGCATTTCTGGATCTTGAGGATCCTGTAGTAGTAAGCACTGGAAAATGAGTTGTGCTGGTTTTTAAAGAGTCCTCACTTGAAGAATCGCCAAACTGACTTCACATAGCTGTCATTCAACCTACAAAGCTGAAAACTGATCTGCAGCATTATCACAAGGCAATATGTACTTGGAGATTTTCAGGAATACACTGAACTTCTTTAAATCTCTTCCCTCAGGTAAAATGTCATGCTACTACAGAGGAAGAGGACAGTTTTTGTGCCGAATTCATAAATATGTCATTTTGACCTGGTTGTCAAGGATGATCTTTAACAAGGGAAGCAGTTTTCTTTTGGAAGAACACTCCACAACTTTGTCTTTGCACCTAGACTTTGTTTCACATGTATTGTAAATGAACCAAAAAGGTATTTTGGTTAGGGTTCCTTTACTTCATGTTGTATGAAATGAAGCAAATAATGAAAGAGAAGTTCTATTTAGAAGGTAAAGTATATTATGCTGGTTGCCCAACTATACATTTTTATCCACTTAGCAATCTCAGAAATATTAACTCAAATTCTCTAAGAATTCATTAACAAATTCCAACCCAAACCATTCTATGATTCTATCAAATTATTATCTGGTGGACATCTTTCTGGAAAAAAAGGAAACTTGTAGTCTGCAACGCAATGTCTATTAGACTTTCTTCTTCGATGTATGGTATTTATGAAATATTACATACACAACAGCCCCCTTTTTATGACAACCTATCTGCAAGAAAACAGTACCACATGGGAAACATCTGCAGAGAGGACTGCAGTCAGAATGCTATTAAATAGTTACTCTGCTTTAACTATTTTTTTTTTTTTCTTTTAGAGAGAGAAAGCAAGCGAGGTTTAAAGCTTTAATCTCATACACAAGCTCGTCAGAGCCCAAATCTATCTGTAATACTCTCCAAATCAGAATGAACTCAGAAGGATGACGTTCAATCTTTAAATCCTTCTCTGCAGGCTATTTTTAACTCTCAGGTTCATAAAATGGAACCCCGCTGTGGCTCCAGAGCTTTCTAACATGTATCCTACCTATGACATTTGGCACAACCACACATTAGAATTCAGCTCCATTTGGAACTGGAAGTTTTCCTTGCACAATTTCCTGTGTGGCGTGACAGAAACAACTCAGTGTGACAGAACTCTACCACTGTCTGTGGTGGAAAATCAATTTTCTCCTTTCCTGGCCCTTGTTATTCTTTTCACTTCCACCAGTAACTCAAATTCTAATATTCTGGACACTTCTGAACAACTTTATCTTCTTATTTTGCTTTCTTCTCCATAGAGTGATGTAATAAAGAACTGTGGCATAAATAACTTCAAAATAAGACATTTTTCATATATTGAAACATTTCCTCAAATACATTTATTCATTCCCTTTCTAAATTAATTCCCAAACAATGTAAAAAGGATATTCAGATCTTTGATACGACAATTACTGCCAACCATAATTCACCAGCTTTCCACAAACTCCTGTAATGAGTCAGGCTGTTTCTGTTTTATTTTTGCAAATCAGTCCATCTAAGCTGGATTAGAACTGACACGGCTGCTCAACTATAGGTAAATACGATCAAAATATACATTAATTTTGATTATCTGAACTAGGAATAGTATAATAAGCTACAGTTGTTTCTTACATTTCCAACTGCATGCAGTTTATTACAGGAACCGCTCATGAACTAGTCTAATTTCTACCAATGGGAGCAGATTTCCATTAGTGACCTGAGGATATACACGTATCTCCAAACAAAATTGCAGGCTACATTCACTCCCCAGAGCAATAAAATCTTCATTAAAACACTTTGATACATGCTCATGTAAAATCAGCAAAATAACATTTTGTAAACATTCTGGTATGAAAATAGAGCATTACAGTCAGGAAATTCTGCTAGGTTTACATGATTCTGGAAACCTTCATGTTCCTCATTTTGGCATTAATTTTCTGCTGTAAGTTTTCCAGGAAAAAACGTACTCTAGAATAACTTTATATTCTAATTATAGTTTGATGAAGGTGCATACTGAACTGACACTGAACCTGCACTGTCCTCTGGTGCTATGAATGATTTACTCCGCCAGTTCACATCCAATTTTAAATAAAAATACCTATCTGTTTGCTAATGAACTGCTACCAGATTTAAAAGCTCTGGAGGATTTGTTTCCTCAAGGACATTTCCCAACTTCAAAATTCACATTTAAAAATCCTTAACAATAATGCTTTGATTTTCTGAAAATTTGGAGAAATCTTCTGATGCATCCTTTGCATCTTGGAAGAAGGATCTATATCTCTGTGGTTTAAGATACTGAGTTATTAAAGCTTATATTCCAAAATCCTGTTGACATCATAGACTGCATTCACTGCTTCTGTTTAAAGCCCATCAAGGTCAATGGAAATATTGCCCCCCAATGAGTTTCAGGTGATGTCTTTTGAGATAAGGAAACCCAAGTCTCTAGAATTCCATATGATGCTTACTTCTGACTTCTTCCTCCTAATGTTTAGATCGAGATGACTTTGAACTACAGAAGGTCCTCAGTATATTGTTTTTGGATGAGTGATGAATGCTATTAACAGAACCAAATATCTTTTTAATATTAAACTTACATTTTTCCTTTCATAAAGTGTTTGTAAGGTAAAACCCTGCTGATGAACCCAAAAGAAAGACTGCGCAGAAGGCAAAGGAAACAGAAGAACAAAAGTAAAAAGAAAAAAAGGAATCCACTGAGAGATCCCTAAATGATCTCCTCTGTGGCAGCAAATCACTGAAGTCTCCAGTACCCTCCTGCTTTACTGCACTCTGTAACAGGCGACTAATTTCAGCTTGCATGGAACTTTTCACCTGCCCAGTCAAACCTTCTAGAATGGGATGAAATGTATTGTGTGCCTGATTTATTAAGTCTTTTCAAAAACATCTACCTACTCCCAGGCTGAACCTCAGAAGAATAAATACCTTCTTGATTTACTAAACCATCACATTCTTCCTAAAAGATTGCAAAAGTACAGTAAAAGAGGAACAAAACTCCTCTCTTAATATAAACAGAAGGAATTTTCAACTGACAATTGACAAAACAACGCATATGCTAGCAGAAATAACATATGGAAATACTTGATGCATTTTCCTTGAAGAATATCTATGCTCCAAAAATATTCTGCGACTTCATTATAATTGAAAACACTGTTTGTTACAAAGATTTATTTAATTTAGTTTTTTGTTCTTTGTTTACTCTAGATATTTTCTGTAAAAGTCTCACTATTATTTATTCCACAGCTTCCAGTGAATTAGAAAATACACCCAGTTCACTTAAATAAGGCCATTATTGTTACCCCCATTTGACACTGGTAAAATGCAGGCAATAAACAATCCTGGGATAACTGCTTAAAGGTAAGGAGGAAACGCACTTACTATTTTAAGGGCATTACCAGGGAAAACCACTTGTAACTCTAGACAGACACTAGTTTTCCCTCATTCTGCATTCTATAACAGTCCTAGGAAGTACTGACTAAATCTTAAGCAGTCAGAATTAAGGCAGCTCTGTAATCTTGGAATGAAATGAAAAAATAATACTGGGAACAAATTCTACTGGGTGTAGGACACAACAGAAAAGCAGTCAAATCGCCATATGAAAACAGTCCAATTGCAGGAGAAGGTTCTGACTGTAGGTAGGGTTAAGCTTAGGTTATGGTAAGAGTTAGGGTTAGAAAAACAATGGGGATAGCCCTTAGCAGCAGCAGCCCTTTTCCTGTACTTGTAGGTCTTCCACTGTTCTGAAAGACACTGAACCCTGGATCCTTTACCTATACCACAGTCCTAACCCAATCCCAGAACCTCTACTCAGGATCCTTTTTCCACATGTGGAAAAAAAAAACAACCTCACATGATGACTACTGAAACACGCTACTGTCAATCAGCAAGCCAGATGCTAAAGCCTCAACATTTGATGGAAGAAAGGAAATATTTACGCGTGTGAATACATGTGGACATGCACACAAGGACATACGCACACACTCACAATCTACTTCCAAAATGGCACGGACAGACTTGGCAAGGTCTCTGGCTTCTGCTGCAAGAGCTGTTGTGACAGTAGGTCCAATCCTTCCCAACCGTGCAAGAAGTGCTTTAGTAGATAATGCTCCTCTTCTGTCACTAAGAGAACAAAAAAATAGTAATGTTTATTTGTACGATTATAAAAGAAATTGTTACTTTTAATAAAGTAAACTTGTGTTTCTAGACTGGCTTTGGTCTCATTGTATGAACAAAAAAGGTTCATATGACCAAACGGACGAGTTTGCCTCACAAGCAGTTCTGTCTGTACAGTATCAGAAAAGCTCAATTCAAATATTCACGTCTCAAAATCTAGTGTTAAGAACTCAGCGGGTGTCAGAAAGTAATTTACTTAAAAGTAATTTTCATATTAGCATCTACTTTAGGGGATCCAATTCTTTTCTTCTACGCTGTTAGTGAGTCAGTTTGTCACCTTAGTTTTGTGTTTTATACTTCAATCCATTTACTAAAATAAAGGCTACGAGCTTCATAAAACATGCAACATCATTCTTGTGCAGCGCCAACTTCACTGAAATAATTTCATTTCCTTGAGAGCTTTACTGAAAAAGGTGGTGGGACAGAGACCAAACAACTTTAGTCCTACATAAATATTAATGGAACACTATCTGGGATACGTAGGCACAATCATGCTGATATTCTGAAGGACCAAAGGCTGCTCTAAATCTTATTGAGTATTCCTTTTTAAACAAGAAAAGTAATAAAGCTTAAATTGATATACACGTTATCAATTTATTTCTATGCTACTTGATTACTAATGATGCCAAATCACTTGGGCAAATGTAAAAAAAAAACAAAAAACCCTAAGTAATTATAACCCACTGTTAAGGTTCCTTGTAATTTTAACTAAACCTTAGCACATTATAATTACTTCATGGAAACATCCAGACAACCATAGCTATGTAATTACTAACTGTTTTAATTTAATTCTGAGGTTTTTAATGAAGCTGTATCCTGGAAGCTTAATTTATAATTCATGACATTCCCAGACCTCCAATAAAATGATACTCAGAAACATACAGCAGAAAATGCAGGAAAAATAGCTACAAGACAGTTTTTGGAAACTGAAAGAACAGTAGAGCTGTTCAATATTAATATTGCCATTTGAATATTAATAACTCTGCTATTTCATTACCTTAAAACTGTCGAGGAAGTAGAGTTATCTGAAAGTATCTCATGCACAACCTGTTGGCCATAGTCAAGAAGTTAACAGTTTATAAATTGACACAATTTGACACAAATTGACATAATTTGATGTTCTATTTGGGTGTGGGGGATTTAATTTGTAATTACAGAGTCTGGTCTGTCCCAGCTAGAAGTATTAAAGTAAAAACCAAAATATTATAACCCCTTTAAACAAAATAAATATAACAACAAAACTTTTTTGTTTCATAATATTTCCAAATATTATCAAATACTACTTTTTCTCCCTTTTTCCTCTGGGGAATTTCAGAAATTTATATGAGTTTGTGAAAAATTAGGTGAAAAAAATAATCTGATCAGCTTCATTTGTTTTGTGTATAACAAAACATCAAGATTAACTAAATTCCTACATGGATCTGTACGCTTATACATCATCTTTATTTCTAGCAATGAAAGGATCTCTGAAACTAGTTTATAGTCAGTTTACTATGTTTATTCCTCAGAAATATCAACACAAAACTTTTCCAAATAATACATTGCTAGAAATGAAAGGCAAAGTTACCTCAACAAATTGTAGCAATTTTTCAGTAGCCACCTCAAAGGTCTTCCTAGCCGACTCTGATTTCCGCAGCTGGCAGTCAAGCACCGTAACTCTCTTTCTCAAGTCTTGGATGTTATCCTAGGATAGATATTTTAAGGTTTTTATTCTAATCATTTTCTCCCATGGCTCACATAGCTACATGGTGTGAATTGGAATGCATGTCTGAAATATTTAACACACACTCGTCTACGTTCCTGAAAGACACAGCTGCTCCTGAGGCAGGTATGTCTCATCTGCTAGTAAATCAGCTCTCAAACCACGACAGATTTTGGCAAATGAAATAAAGGTAAATGGAAGTTGGCAGCTAACAACAGTGATAGGGCTGAAACTTAAGACAGTTTGAACTGATTCATGAATGGACCAAAAATACCAACCTGATGGTGACAGGATCTCCCAGCAGGGCGGCATAAACAGCCAGGATGTGAACAAGCTCAGTCCACTAGTTTGCATCTGTACATCCTTTGGCCAACAGAGTAATTATGCCCTATTTTGGAGAAAATTACCCCCTGGGATCTCTCTACGTGCACTTGTATAACCTATTGATCAGTGTTATGCATCCTTCTGTTCCTCAGCTACAGAGGATGTGAGCCCCATCAGATCAGGTTCTGGAGGCTCAAGGTTTCAGCTTGAGCCCCACACTGTTTGTGAGAGGACCACAACTGAAGTCTTCACATGTACATGGGCAGGTTTATTTAGCTAAGTTGTCTGCTGAACAGAACACCTAGACTAAAATACTCTCCAAAATTTGGGAAATATCACTATAATTAAAAATAAACTTTCATGTCATCTTTTCTGAAAGTCCACTACCTACTGTAAAATTCTTATAAAGAACCACCAAAACCTACTTATTATCTTTCCTTGAAGCAAATGAGTACACACATTTGTTTTTATAACTCTACATAGCAGCAGAATCACAATCACTCTGAATGTCGGAGAATCTGTTGGTTAAAACACCTTTCTTTGATAATCTCACTGTCCACTACTGGAGAAGGAGCTGGTAAGCCCTCTTTTATACCTAAAAGAGTATACTTACAGAGCTGATACCTACTTGATACTGCTTCTTTTGAATAAGAAATGCAGAGAATCAAATCTCAAAGCAAATATTCAAGTGCTCACTCAGAATTTCAGGAATTCAAGCTAGCATCTCAGAAAAAAAAAAAAAATCTCTAAGAAAGCAACCCACACGCTCTGAATTTCTTAAAACATTGATATTTATTCAAGTCCTAGAAAACAAACAGTGCTTCAAAAACGCCTGACATGAAAGATAGGGCTTCTCACCCAGATGCTCAGAAAGACAAACTTCTAGGGTCTGATTCATCTCATCATGCACACTCATAATTAGGTGAGAGGAATTCCTCCCTGGGAGCTACAGGTACCTGCTGTGCTGCCTCTTTGCAAGCTTGTATACCATAGAGCTCAGTTTGACCTTTTAATACCTTGTAATACTGAATTAATTCTCAGGATGAAATAAGGCAACATTTCAGGAGGTTTTCTTCACCAGTTCATAGGCACATCCATTTTTCATGAGAAAAACAAGGTAAACATACAAATGCCAATCTGCTTGCACTTGTTCAAACTGTGTGTAAAAAAATGGATTTGCAGTTATGGAGAAAAATTTTAAAGTGCCTCAAATATTTTATTCTTCAGCATGTTTAGAAACGCCTCACTGGAGATGAAGTGGTTTTAAAATACGGGCCCAATTTAAAAAAAAAAAAAAAAACAAACCACCACACTTCTTTTTGGCAGCATACCGTTACTAGCATTTAAATTATTACCTTGATTAAATCTAAATTTACTTAAGAACAGTACTGGACTTTATATTGTTATTATTTGCCTAACAGAAACATAAACATGAAGGCCATTTTTACATAAATACAAAACCATACAAATGTACGTTTAGTCTTTAAAGATGATGTATCCGCAGTCCAGAAACTATCCCACGCTTTAATGCTCGAGATGTGCCATTGTGACCTATGACCCACATAGGCTTCTAGCTCCTATTTTTCCAGCCCACAGCTATCTGGATAAAGGAAGACTCACACACTTCTCATTACCCCCTTCGCTACTCATCATTCCAGTTATTGAATAATACAAGACAAACAGTGACCTACTTTAGAAAAGCAGATGAAAAGAAAATGAAAACAAGATACATGACAACAGCAAGGAAACCATGGTAACTACAACAGGCGACTGCTTTGCTTACTTTATTTTGGCCAGAATGATCAGTGAGCTGCGCCTTCAGCTCTACAATTTCAGCTTCTAAGAGGCGAATTACTTCTTCATAGTCCATCTCCATTCCACGGGCCTGCCTTTGTGCAGCTTCTGCAAGATGAATCCTACTTCGCAGGGCTCTTGTCTCTTCTACAGCTGCCTTGGCTTCCTATAGATGACAGGATTTAATTGAAAAGTCACGACTCCAGCTAACAAAGAAATACAGATTTAGCTCAGAAGTACTGCAGTTGGCATTAGGGCTACCTTTTAGTATTTCTGGTCAGATGGTTCAATTGCTAATTTTTAAGTGCATGATGTGCAAACAAAGAACGGGTATCTACAGAGAGAGATTATTTTTCTAATAAATTAAATCATAAATTCTATGATTACTGTAAATCTTAATGAATGAAAGGTTTTGTAGACATGCACCTGATGCTGTTAATCTGCCCCATCACTTCTCTACTACAAAAGTACTTCAATGAGATGTTATTTCATTTTATTATTATTGCCTGAATTCAGAATCCATTGAGAGTACACACATCACGTAGATGGACTTCTAATGCAAGCATTCAGTTCACACTGTTCTCAACATAAGTGCTGGTTTTTATTTTTCTGCCTAGTTCCTGCTCTTACATCGTTACCCTGTACTATCACAGAAGAGTGCTATATAAAATTTATATTACAAACTATTAGCTTTTAATTCAGCAAAATCATCCCTAGATGCTGTAAAATCTGATTTCGAGAAGGATATTTCTCAGTTCATTTTACTACTGAATCAAAGTTAACTTTCATTTGCAGATTTAGAAAGTCAAACTAAAGGTCTGGACAACAGATGAGTTTACACTAGGAAAAAACAAACAAACTGCTCATCAAAAATGTCAACATACAGGCTCACTGGCACCAAAACCAGTAAACCATCCTTCCCCTTAGCTTTTTATTAACCTGTGGAAAAAGTCACTTTATGTGAATTTTCTGAATCAGTAAAGTTATAAGCTTTAAATACACAAATTCACAGAGCTATAGCTTCTTTGCCTTCCCTCATGTAAAGATACTTGGGTGACTATTCTATTCCTAGTCTACCTGTTACATCTCATTATTTTAACCATATCCTGGTCCTGAAGGGAATTAGGGGGGGGAACATGTAGGGGTAGAGGCGAAACACATTTTGAATCTATAATAAGCAGGAAATAACCTTCTAGAAACTAGGCTTGAAACCATTGTTTCTGAAAAATCCAAATGACCAAATCTTCCTACTTTTGTGGAAGAAATGCCATATAATATTTAACAGGTGTCACAATATAAATGGCTAGAGAGGTCAGTTAAGCTTATAAAAGCAGATTTAATTCTATTACTTCCTAACTTAGAAGCATTTGTTCTGTGCAATCAATATCCTTCAAGTCAGGTTTTCCTATACTTTGTCATAATGTTTTTTTTCTGTAAATTGATCTATCCATCTCAGTGTAAGATGACTTTTAACCTGTACGCTGTTAGCCTTAGTAAACAATACATATTTATTCCAGGCCATAAGTAAACTAATCTCAATGACAGATATATAGGACATCATCTTTCTCATATATACAATGGCTTTGCAATATAATACCCATTTGGATGATTGCCAGGGACATTCTGGTCTCTTAGAAAATAAAGCATTAGAAGAAGTAATCGCACATGTAGCAAACAGCAACATCGTTAGGGAATACAGATCACACTGCTGTTAGATAGTTTCGAGGTTTCTGTTATAGGAACAGAAGTGGTAAGAGATACATTTAACTAACCTTTAATTTGACAGCAAGTATAATGACTTTTATTTTTTTTTCTTTTGGAAGCACAAAGCATTTGGTGAGCCTATTCGACATGATGATCGTCTCCACCTGGAAACACAGATTATTCAAAAGCTTGCTGCTGCACCTCTGTCTGTGACTTGGCTAGTTCACTTTACAGCTGTCTGTCTGCACAGCACTAAAACCAGTGCACTGACACCACTCACTGAAAGACCACCAGAACAACCCACCCTTCCTGCAAGCTGCTTGTAGCTGTTCCTTTTCCTAGAAACAATTCAGAGAACACAAAGAAGTTATCAATCTACCAAAGCAGAGGTCAAAATTACTGCCTCCGTAGAGGGCATCTTCTTGCCACTGTAAGAAACAGCGTGGCTCACTGGGATGATGTGGTAGCCTTCAGAAGCAAAGTATCCTTCAGTAACAGGTTGGAGGTGGGAAAAGGCTCCTGGAGACAACAGTGAAAAGATGCTCTGATGTTGTTTCACTAACAGAAATGAACGCTGAGGCCTTGACAAAGGGTGGCATCTTAAAAATGCACACAGAGGAATTGGTTAAATAAGCTGGCATCAGAAAAGTCATGTGAAAATTGCTGTAATGAAAAGGGAGGTCTTCATTTTGAAATAAGACCTTGAGATAAAGGTTTAATCTCTTATAATCCAGAACTGCTTTTACTCCTCCATTGTTTTTTCAGAAACCCAATTGTTGAACACTAATTTCTGTGTAACAGCAGACTAAGTACGACCAGATTTCAACAGCAAAAGACCTAAAGGAATAATTAACGAACAATGGATTCTTACAGTACAATGAAGCGATTACCCACACTACAACCGAATTAGCAAAATTTTCTGACAAACCAGAGCTGTTTGCTGGAGCAGGGAGGCACAAAGGGACATGGGCGGGTGCTCCTTCTTAAGCAGGTAAAGGGCCCCCACAAGTGAAGATCAGACAGATTACAGCTTCAGCAACATCTTCTCTCATCCCATTCAACTGCTTGTAAGAAAGAGGATGCAACAGAAAGGGAATCTGCAGCTGCTAATATTTCATCTGTATAAATGCTTGACTGGACCATTTTCCCTAATCTGGTGTGAAGCGACTACAACAAATAAGAAACTGCAGGCTGGAGGAAACAGAATCCATACAGAATCAATTTCAAGGTACAGGTTTCTTTCAAAGCCAGGATCTATTTCTTCCTTGGTTAAATTCAAAGATCAGGAGAAGGTTTTATCCAAGTAATATTCCAGTCACCACAAAGACTGGAACAAAGGTGTTCTTTTAAACTAGATGAAAAATTGTAGTTACAATTTAATTTTATCTATTAATTTTACAAAAATTGTATGTTGAAAGCATCCTTTAAAAGAACTCGGCTATCTTTATTATATGTTAAAATAAAAAAGCTAATGCAATAAAAATAAAGCCAATACTTCTTTCAGGAAAGGTGAAAAATTACATACTGCTTCCAAAATAGCAGCCGTTCAAGCCCTAGTCTTCAAAGCACCTCTTGTCCCCTTAGAAAACGTAAGTATAGAATAGCAAACCTTAGCCCTGTGAAATACAAGTCCAGCAGTACGAGATACCACTAACAATACCCAATCTTTATGACCTTTCACATTTACGATGTCTATCTGAGGGGCTTCAGCTCACAATAACGGCAATAGAAAAAGAGATCATTCAGGTTGGTATGACCCCGGACTTTAAGGCAGCACAGGATACAGTCAAACTCCTCCAGGAAGACAAACGACATCATTACAGATTTCACATTCATGGTGTTGACAAGACTTCAAGTACTCAAGTGCCTTTCTACGTTTTGTGCCAATTTCAGCTTCCAAACGATTCCAAGGAAGACCCAAAGCTAGTGCTATATCACAAAGTAAAAGTATATCAGTTAACATATTTTAATTGTCATAGACCAACATTAGAAAGTAACTACTACCACATTTCAAATTTAGCAATATTTCTCATCTTAAGGGTTTGTTTATCCTGTCAGCTACTGATTCAAGCACTGTTTAATGAATCGGTACTAACAAAACATGTTCATTAACCAGAATATTTGTATGTCTGTCCTAATTAAGCTGTAATGTCTGTGATTCACAATTAGTAGACAACAGAAATACCGGAAAAGATACTCCAATGTATGACTGGTAGTCTATATCCCCATTTAAAACTTTGGTTTTTTTCAGGAAAGCAGCGATTTAAAAAAAAAAAAAAAAAGTTTAAATTGTATTGAATTCAGAAGACCTTAATCACATACTTCACTTGGTGTGTTTGTTTACTTTCAATCAGGCCATTAGGGCTCAATAACATACTCATTAACTCATTTCACCAACTTCAGCTCAAGCAGGAATGCATCTTTGTAAGTTAAAAGGCAACTTGTACTGTAAGTAGTCTATTATTTTTTTAAAACCTCATATCACCACGAATCTCAGTGTCAACATTGGTTCTGAACTACAGAAATACAGATAAACCACTTGAAAATGCAGCAAGCAGAACTAAAATTTCCATTAAAAGCCTGCTTGTGTCTCCCAGAATAGGTCACACAATGCTGTATTTACATTTAATTTATTATTTCTCTTCTATTTCACTATTTGTAACATTTTCAACCGCTGTTACTTAAAACGCTTACTAAAAAATCGGAGTGTTTCTCACCTGGAGGTTTGTTCTGCAAAGCTGTCACCATCACATGGCAGTACTTGAGAAAAATAAAAATACAAGGACCTCGTGTGGTATAAAAGGGGCATTGCTGCCACTTAAAACCGACTATCTTAAACCATCTTTCTCCAGTTTATCTTCCCAGTAAGAGCAGAGGCTGATGTCCATACTGTCTGCATGCTGGGTTCGTGCTCTGTGCTAGCTTTAGCCTGGACTGGCAGGCTGAACGTTTGCTCTCGTCCAGAGCAACACACTGAACACCCATTAGCGAGTGGAAACATGAGCTGCGCTACTGGAAGGTATTTCCAGTGAAATTTTATCCAAAAAAGAATCCAATTTATGTCCCTGCTGTCCCACAGTGTACAGGTAGCAACATCACAAGATTAAGGGAAAAAACCTTTCCAGCAGTTCTCATATTCAAGGAATAAAAGCTGATAATGAAGCAAAACATATATCAGTAAAAATGTAAAACTAATCTTAATATAACAATACATTGAAATTTTTTTTAAACTGTATCTTGTATTTTTACACATGACATCTGATGGAAGAGACAGCCATGAGAAACCTACACGGAATACGTGCAGCAGTACAGGAGAGAAGAAAGGTGGCCAGCTCGTAAGAGGAAAAGAGCTGACAGGATGATGTTCAGTAGAAGCAGGAAAGTTACTTGGTTTTGAATCCAGGCTACAGGGGACATGATACTTACAGATAATTGGAAAATTTTCTTTAAGAGATACAAGGCAGCTAAATTTCATAAGAAACTCTGATTTCTTCTCTCATAGTTATAGACAGATACGGAGACAGAAACAAGACACTCCTCACAAAACATGTAGTCTCATTTTTTTCCTTGTAAATACCAAGTAGAATTGTCAACGCATCTTTTTCATACTTAAAACACTGGCTGACATATAAAATAGCTAAATTTAGGACTGCATATTAGGCACACTGTCGCCTAAGAACAGCAAAATCACGTCAAGGACACTGAAGACCAGACAGGTACCACCACGTCATTAGCCAGCTGTCACAGCTCAGCCCCGCTCAGGACCAAGCTACGCAGTCTCACTCACTCCCCCCACCCTCCAGTGGGACAGGGAGGAGAACTGGTAAAGAAAAGAAGGCAAAACTCAAGGGTTGAGATTAAAAAATAAAAATTTAAGAGAACAACAGAAGAAAACAAAACAGAGATGGAAAACAAACAAACCCCAATAACAGAAGACACTTAAGCATGTAATTTACAGTACCAGAGCTCACAGTGGATCCTGATGCCCAGCTTCCTCCCAGGGAACAGCAACCTCAGCTCAGCCCCTTCCCCACTGATACACTGCGTGTCCCATGGGATGGAAGGGCCCTTGGGCCAATTTGGGTAAACGATCCCAGCTGTTGGCTGATCAGTGACCTATCCCAGCTGTGTCCCCAGCCACAGGGGCCAGCAGCTCCAGTTCCCCTCCCAGCTCAGGTGAAAATTAACTCTATCCTAGCCACAACCAGGACACCAACTTATCTGCTCCAGCTTGTCTTGCAGTTCCTAACCTCAAATCAACAGCAGAGAAGTACTATTGCTCTAAAAACTTAAGGATCAATATTCTCCAACTCTCATCAAAAGCTTTGTAGTTACAAAAGAAGCACTTTGTGTTGAAATCAGTGTGAATGTACAGTTTACACAAACAACAAGAGAGGAAGAAATGCTCCTTTCTTCCTTCCACAAAAAACAGTAAAAAAAAAAAGAGAATAATTACTTTTTTAAGAAACATAAACATACTTGCTTGACTATTTGTAGCTCCTCTGTTAACTGTTTCTGTAAATTCACAGATTCAGACAATTTTTCCTGTTTTTTTTTTTTAAAAAAAAAAAAAACAAAGAATTAACAATTAGGTCCGAAAGTGTTTTTATTCCTAAAATCCAATTAGCTTTTTCAAAACTACAGGTAGCAACTTAACTTCTAGCAATGCACTTACTGCATTCTGTAAAACTACTATGTCTCTAGGCCACAACATATGTCTGTTAATAATGTTGTATAATCAGAAACACACATATTAATAAAGTTCTGGTGGAAATAATAAATAATCAACAGCTTTTATAAAACCTGTGACAAAATCAAATTTTAATCTCTAAAAGCTAGTTTTTCAGAGTTCATTGATACTGTTTAAGTTTCTCGAGCATCTGAGGATTATTTACTGGATATTTCTGTGATATAAGTAAAATATACATTTTAGCTCTCTTGTTACCTAGCGAACGAGCAGAATAAAGACATTTTTGTGGCTTTATCAGATTGCTGTAGAACCTAATAGTCACGTTAAGTTACTTTGAATATTGTCTGCTTGACCATTCTTTCACCCACCCACTTAGACCAGAGGCCTGTAGGTACGCCACTTTCAGAAGGTTAACAGTTCTAACGAAGTTTAAAAAAACCCAAAAGTGCTCTAAAAGCATGAAGATTCTCATATTGAGTCAGACCAAGGGTATTTCTCACTCTGCATTGTTCAGGGAAGAGTATAAGAAATGAGGCAATTACAGATGGATCGTTGCCAGTGTCTGACATTAGCAGTTAGGGACTGAAGGAAAGTATTCACCGCTTCAACGTTCAGTGTAAATCCGGTTCTTTCATTTCAGTACAAAGTTTCCAGAAGAAGAATCTTTGTGCAGAGAACGAAGAACAGATTTTTGGGAATGTCAACCCAATGTTTTTGTAATCTATAGCAAGAAAGAACTGTTTTGGACCAGGAGGCAATTTGTAGAATTGCTTGTATCCTATCAATTTTCCAGTCCAAGAACAGAAGTTAAGTATGCCTAAATCAGACCCAGAATTTTTATCCTTTGGGTTGTCAAAAAAGAAACTCAGGAGCATAGGATTGTGGTTGTAACCTAGGGTATTAAGAAACAATAAATATATTTGTTGCTTTAGGTCTTATGTATTTTTTTTACGTATGAATTTTGAAAACAGATTAATTTATCCTCCAGTTCTGACTTCTTTCACCAGTATTAGCATATGCTCAGACACTGCGGTTACTAGGATCACACATTTCTAAATAAAATTGCTATGCAAATCAGTCACTTCTCCAAATTCGCTTTTGCAAAATGTCTGCTTAGTCTCATTTCTCTGTGCATCAGATTAAAAAATGCATTAGTACTCAGCGTAATAAATAAAATTCACTGTCTCCAGAAATATATTGTAAGCATACCATCTTCAAACATAATTAGGACTGTTTGCTCTGCCTTTTTACTTATTCATCAAAAATTGCACATAAAATTAATAACTATATACACTCAAAAAGAAATTAGTCTCTTGAATAATTTAAAATAAATAAAAATTAAATATTACCTTTAATTTACTCATTTCTTTTAAAGCTTCATTTCTTTCTTTCTTAAGTCTTTCCACGTCATCCTCCAAAGGATCACACGTTACAAACTGTGCGTATTTAAGTATATAAGGTTAGAATGTATTGCTCACTGCATCTTCCATAATCTTTAACATCTTATCTTAAAAGATCTTGTTAATAAAATGAGAGGATAGTCTTAATTTTAAAAGAATTTAAACCTCTGAAAATACTAAAATGTTTACGAAGATTCTGGCCAATTTATCTTCCAAAAGAACAACTGTTTTTCCTGTTAAAAAGGATTAATAACATTTTTAAGTGCCCAGAATACAACACTAATAGCCTCTGTTTTCTTCAATATTTTAAATAATACATAATTTTATCTTAGTACTCCTGTGCTGCAAATGCTCTTTCTTAAAGTCACCTCGAGAAGAAAGAGATTTTCACTGTAGCAGTAGTTCAAATCACTGGGCCCAATAATTGTTTATTACTCACACAGGTAGTAGCAATACATATTCCATTAAGGAACCTCAGTAAATCACCATTGTCCATACTTATAAAAAATCACAACATAATTATGAGAATTCCATTCTGCAAAGTAAGTCGCTTTAAAAAGCTTCACAGAAACTAAGTTATCATAGAAACACAGAATGGTTTGGGTTGGAAGGGACTTTAAAGCTCATCCTGTCCCTGGGCAGGGACACCTTCCACTGGACCAGGGTGCTCACAGCCCCATCCTACCCGGCCCTGAACACTTCCAGGGATGGGGCATCCACAGCTTCACTGGGCAATCAGTTCCAGGGCCTCGACATCCTCACGGTAAAGAATTTCTTCCTTATATCTAATCTAAACCTACCCTCTTCTAGTTTAAAGCCGTTATCTTAAAGGACATAATGATATGGAGCTGTTCTAAACATCTGCCCAAGATTTACATATAATAAATTCTCCAATAATCTCCACCCAACAGTTAAACACCGGACAGGGATGTATTTTACCTGTGAATCCAGTAAGCTGGCAATTTCATTGGCCCCAAATGTTATGGATTTTTGGTCATCATTTGTTGCATTCAATTGCATAGAGAACAGATTCCTTGATACTTCAACAAAATCTAAAAAACAGTTCAGATGTTATTGCTGTAGTCTACAAGTCCACAAGTTCAGCAGCAGCATCACCAGATGCAACGCAACTACTGAAATCACCATGTACGGCTACTCTTTCACAAATGCAGCATCTGCCCTCCATAAGCTTTCTGAGAGGAAACATGAAAATCACACACATCTCTCTGAATAGAAGCATTTGGTAAAGCTGGTAAGAATAAGAATTAAAATGTTCAAAACGGGTCTTGGGATAAAATATCCCTGAGTCAAGTTGTGAAGGAGAAAAGAAAACAAAAGGTAGTGCGAAGTTCACCTTCAAAGTACCTCGTTAGCGCTGCTCTACATTTAGCAGATCCTTGTGAAAAATTAAAAGAAATCTGCACACCTGTTATACACCTGCCCTTCCCAATGAGTGACCTTACTAGAGGAGACACAATGTCTCTGCAGTAAAAAGGAAAAATGTTGTGCTAGCTCACAGTTGCCTTTGTAGGTCCTTCAAAAACCTGACAGAGACCTCGTAAAATTGATGTTGACCAACTTGAAAGCTTTAAATACAAACACTACAGCATTCTCTATCAACATGGCTTGCACTACCCAGTCTTTTTCAATGTATAAAAAAAATTCTGCTACAATATGACAGAAAAGTGGAAATAAAAAGGTCAGTTTGTTTACACCACATAAAATCTAATGGAAGATCCAGTACTTTTCTTGATAATGTGCTTGAAAACCCAGTGTCTTTTTGCATGGTTAAGTACAAGAAATTATTTTTTATATACTAGTGTTTGATGCTGTTTTTCATAAAGTGAAATTTCCATTAGTTTTAGCATCAGAACTATCACGTCTCACAGTTTATGAGAAATATTCTTAAATTGTTAGTGCCACCTCCCAAAACTGCAATAACCAACAGAAGCCACTCATTCCCATCAGAATTAGGTTTAGCTAGAAGAATCATGATGGTCTCCATGCAAATCTCTTCCTATGTGCAACAGTTGAAATGTTCTTGCTTCTTACAAACTAAAGAAGTTAAATAATCTATCAGCTTAGTTGCTTCAAGAAGTCTCTTTAACCATCAGTAGTCTCCCAAGTAATTTTTAGAACAATTATACGACCCTATTGTCAAAGCAAAAATTTAGGAATTTGTGAGCACAAAATCAAAACTTTCTCAAGGCTCTCTTAATTAGGTAAATTTGTGATTTGCTTTCCAATTACTTAGCCTCATAATTCCAAGCTTATTCGTATTTAAGAGAATAAGGTTCTTGCCTCAAAGTATCATTTTATTTGCAGCAGTAGTCCAATACTGACAGAAAAAACATTAACGGTTATTATCTATCATGTCTACATTTCATGATTTTCTGTGGTAATTAACAAATTAATTATTACCTCCAAAAGACACTGTTCCTTTAGAATCTTTCTGAAGTTGCTGCCTTAGGGCTTGCTGCTGTTCATCTGTGGGCTGAATCCCAAGATAATTCAATGCCTGGAAGGAGAAAAGTTATTTTGGAGAGAAAAAAAGAAAGGACATGGGATAATGACTGCAGGGACATGGGGGAAGTAATTAAAGTATACTTCAAAGAGCTTTTGTATCATAGCACACTCTCACTGACAACACTTTTATTCCAGAGACACTCTGTGACTTTTTCTTCTAATTGAGAGATGTTCAGATATTATTTAACCTTGAATACAGATGAGTGTAATAAGCAAACCCCTTTGTCCTTAATAACTGCCTTAAAAATCCTGAGGGATGTTCACATTCCCAGAAGAGTTAATCAGTAATTAGATTAACAAAAACAGTAATTTGCTCAATACATAAAATGAAATATTGGCCTGCAACCTGAAAGAACTATCCAGATAGAAAATTTGGTGTATAATTTATACCTTAAAGTTTGTCAACCTAGAAATATGCTCCAGATGTTTTACATGCATCATGAAGGGGGAGAAAGGAAAACTCAAGAGATTACAAAGTATTTACCCTCTCTAGCTTTTCTGCTTTGAGACGAATAGTAGAGTTCCTCCCTAGAAGATCATAATCATCATTCTGGCTGGGTGCAGTAACTAAGAAGAAAAAAAAAAAATTAAATAACAATACAGTTGTAACTATTGCTTTGAAAAATTTGTTCTGAAGCTCTGCTTATCAAATGGATGCCAGCTAAATACCCACACTAAATGTTAATATTTAGATTGACTTTTTTTTTAAAGGACATAATTGCAATAAACAAAAATTATGGGTATCAACCACTTAAACTATTTTTTTCACATCAAAAAGTGACAAGTAACAAATTAGCAGAGAGGAACCAGGAATAACTTTGAGCGATTCATCCAGCATATGGCTTATACTTGTGGTGTTTTCTCTTCTTTCAGAGCTCCACAGTTACTCTGGAAACAGAAGAGGAAACTCACTTGTGAATTCTGAGAAAGACCTTCAAGACACACCCTCGGCATAACCAACAGTTCCCAAAAGCATATCTAGTGATTTAGAAAACATTGCAGAAATAGAGGGAATGACCTGTTGCTAACTAAGGGTTGTGTGGTGGGAGGTAGCTTAGACAGAATTCCAGCAGGCTCCTCCGTATTTTTTTCCCCAGGGAGGAACTCTTTTCCAAGAATTACCAGCCATTAAGCCATCATCCATCATCCCCTCCTTTCCGGTCTTTATAGTTAGAAATATAACAAGTTTGCATAATTTTAGCGAGTTGCATTAATAAATAATGGTGCATCTATTTTATTTCCAACATGCACAAATGATTAAGCTGAGGAAAGGAAAAGAAGCTAAGAGTCCATATGCAAGATTTCAGAATAATTGCTTTTTTTTTTTCAGTGTACGTGCTTGGTTTTAATGGAACTCGAGAAATGCAGTCACAGCTTTGTCATGTTTCAGACACACCTGTGGACACAACACAAGAAGCAGCAACCTTTGGATGCTTTGATCACAGAGTGTAGGCAAAAAGAGCAGTTAGCTATCAATATATTTGGATTTTAAATGTATGTAAATAGTACAAATTCATTGGCTTGTTTTTTTGCAGAAGGTAATTGAATATTTTGTGTTTATTATTTATAAATATAACTCAGAACTTAATTCATTATTTCATTAATGGACTAGAGAGAGACTGAAACCAAAACCAGCATTTGAAAACTAAAGGATCTTGCAGTCTGCGATTCTCTCCAAAGGAACAGAAGGAATCACACAGAATTCTTCTTTTTTTTTTAGCTTCACAGCGTATCTGTTTCCAAGCTCAAAGTAATTTACATTCTCTTTATATGCCAAAAGCATAAACCAAAACATCTTGAAAATCTCTGACACTAACACCTCTCACATGCTATATTAAATTCTGAAGACAGTGGGCTAGAACCTCAGCTGAATTGGCACACTTCCTTTCAACTCAGAATGAAAAAGCCTTGTGTATGATTGTGTGCAAGAATTTCTCAAAATTATGCTGATTTTTCTTACAGCATTAAAAAAAATATCTAAGAGCTACTTTAATTTTTCAAGGTTATCCTTGGAAGTGGCAGCTTTGACTAAGGGTGCGCTATTCAATAAAACTAAACTGAAAAATGACAAGAAACAGTTAAAAGTGGAGCTGTAAGTATTTCTGCTTTCCACTCTGCTAGCTGTTATTCAGTTGTATTAAGAAACTGTGGCCACCTTGGTCTCTTTAAGCAACGGTGAAGCTCCTGTTATATTAACCAAGAGTTTTATATTCTGACTATAATAAGAAAGAGCCTTTTGTCTTGTTCCTCTGATCTATTTGTGGTGTTTTTCATGATCAGTGTGAAAAAACCGTGTGATCATTAAATTCCAGGTGTGTTCAGCACTACAACCTTTCCAGTTTGAAAAGCTCACATTCAGACAGCTCACCTTTCAAGGAAGCAAGCTAACTGGTCAGATTTGCAATATGCAGACTGTTTCATTTCAAACTAGGTTATCTAATAAGGGCCATAATAAATGCAGGAGCAACACGTAGACTGAATTAGATCCTGTATGTTTGTCCTTTCTCTTCGCAGGGTATTAGACATCAAGTTGAGAAGCACAGGTTAAACACACTTACTATTGCTCAGGTCTTCACACAGAAATACAGAATATAATCAGTTACATTACTGCATCAATGGAGACTGTCACAATTATGTCAGATTACTGCATTTTCACTGTTTGTAAATACAACTCATATTTGTTCCCCAAGGGAATGACAATTGTTCGGTTCAGATTTGGTTCTGACCAAATTCTACAGCCTCTATTTTTTCTTAGTGTTGTTTTCAAAATATGTATTTAGACACATGATCACAGTGATTATCGTTTTGTTTAAATGTCATGACTCTCAAATATAAATATACAAATATATATTCTATTTGTTATTAATTGAAAAACCGTTAAAGAGGTCTGCGTGTTATTTCTATCCGTCCAATATGCTGCCCTGATTAAAAAAAAAAAAGTGCAAGCAGTGTACATCCACAGAATTTCACCAAATCAAGAAAGCACAGTTTCTATGGCAACCTAATCTTGATCTATATGTGAGTCTTCATTATCTGGTTTCTACTGAGTCTATTATTATTACTGCTGTATAGCAAATGTTGTGATCACTCATTTTTGTTTGCTTTCAGCTGTTTGTTAAAGACAATGTAAGTTATATTTGACAGAAGCTACTAAACAATCCATTGATCTCAGTCCTTTACCTAGTACTACAAAAACAGTGCAATATTCCTTTTTTAAAAAGACTATTGAGTCGCGCTATGTACTATTTGCTGTATGACAGTTATTGAAGAAAAAAAGGGTGGCAGGGAATTAAATCAGCATTTACCAGTGGCAGACACATCAGTAGGACTGCTGTCGAGAGAAGCAATTGGAGACTGCTCTCCCATCTTGACTCCAGTTTCCATCTATGAAAGAAAATTAAAAGTAATGAAACACCATTTCTAAAGCAGATCCCAAACCAAACCAGAAATACACGTTAATGTAAAGAGAGGGAGAGAAAGGAAAAGAAGGGGGAGAAAGAGGGCTGGATAGATCTAAACAACCCTAGGAGAAAATGGACATTCCAAAGAACTAATATGGTGCAGGAAAAAGAGCCAGTCATCTTCTTACTAACATGAAAAGTGAATTAAAATGATCCTATTCTGAAATTCCAACAAATTAGGAAAACCATCCATTTGCTCACTTTATACTGAGAAGACTAGTAAGTATACTCACAGCACTTGGAGAGAACCTCGAAACAAGCTTCCCATCAGGAGGTGCAAGAGGACCGAGTACTGCTGCCTGCTGCTCTCCATATGCTACAGAAGGCGTTAAGAGGCTGGAAGGACGCTGCAGAGTCTCTGAAGAGCCGGGAATATTTTTTTGTCTAATAAAAGCTATCTCACAAAAACTATCAAACCTAAAAGTAAAATTAAAAATATTTCAACATGTTGTATACTATACTGTTCATTAAATTATACCCTACTTTTGCAAAATGACATTTTCCCGAACACTATGTTTGATTTTATTTATTTATTTTTCTAAAAATATCTTCTATACTCCATCATTAAAAAAGGCAAATAGTGTGAGTTTGGGTTGGTTTTTTTTTCTTTTGAAATGAATGAAAGTATTATAATTCTACAGGTCTAAAAGGTACATTTCAGTCTTTTTCTATTAAATAATATTGCAATTGGATATTTCAAAAAAAATTAATATCCTTTGCATTTCCTCTAAGTACACATGACAAGACATTTCACAATCTGATCATAAATATCGTATAATATACCATTTTGGAGGGTTAGCTGTTTGACAGTAAGAGATACCTCATCTTTGTTCTGTTGATTATACTTTTTGCCTCTTCATAGGAGACACCAATCAGTGACTCTTTGTTTATGGATACAAGCTGATCTCCAGGCTTCAGTCGTCCATCCTAAAATAATACATAAAAAAAACAAACCATAAATTTTACATTCATTGTTAACACTACAGAAAGAACTGTATAATCACAGCACTTCAACATATTCCTCTGGATCTGTTAAGACAAGAAATATCAAGAATGGCTATACATTTTGCCTGACAATCTTCCAGAAATAAACAGCAGATCAAACAATCATTTAATCACCATTAGCGGTCATTATAAAAGCTTCATCAGACAGAACAGCTCTCAGATATTGTGTAAAGAAGAAATTTGGACCCAGATGTGTACTTCTGTTAAAAAGACCCAAACAAACAAACCATAAATGGTAATTTTTCCAGCAAGGAGTACCAGCCCATCTGACTGAAGGAAGCTTCTTTACAAATCAGTTCAGCTTTCAGCTGGATTCATTTGTATTTCAAAACCAAATGTTCTTGGCTATACAGGAGTCTCTCCAGGCACTTACTAGCCATATTAATCTTAATGAGAAAAACAGATTAGTCTATTTGGAATTCACCAGTCAAATCCACGACAGAAATAATATTATCAATTTTGTCCTTCTGTTGAATTCATTGCAAACTTTCTACCAACACAGGAATATATCACATTTCTGTCTCAGAGACTGTAGACAAGACCTTACACATGCTAGGCTAGATTTCTCACTACGATAAAGCCTTTTTTTTTACTCACATTTTATAAAAGGCCTCAGCAATTTAACTGAAAATTACACATAACATGTCTGTGTCCTTCAGGTCTCTAGAAATTAATTACAGAATCAATCTGACCACATGAAATAAACTGTGTGCAGAAGAAGGTACAGGAAGTAAGTAAAATCTCTTTTCAAGACCAGTAAAATTTTACATATTTAACACCCACTACCATAATTTCAGCTGTATTATTTCAAATCTATGCTAGCACTTTACTGCATTTTTTTGTCACTTAGTGTTTTGGTTTTGATTAAAGAAAAAAGTTGTAGATCTTTTATTTCGCTTGCATCCACCCTATTAAAAGCTAGCCACTTCAATGCTGCCCTCATCTGGCAGAGATCTAAAATATCCTTGCTACTTAGGTTTCTCAAACAGGATAACCAAGATCAGGAAATTTCCTCTACTACTGCTAATATTAGAAACTACTGCAAATTAATGTCTCAGTCTATCGATTATGTGTGATAGGTTTTAAAATATATGTACACAATGAGAAAAACGTTTTAGAAGCCACAACAAAATAGGAGAAAACAAAAGAAGAATTACTACCATTTATCTACTAAAAGAAGTCCTACAGAAACATTTCAGTTTTTCCTTCCGTCTTGGCATTTTAGGATTAACCTTAATCTAGAAAAATTCAGTCAAAAATAGTTATAGGCTGTTTTGGGGTAAAACTCATTGCTTGTGAAATTAACTTGTACCCTCTTGTTAGGCAAGAGGCAAAAACTGGTTAACTACACATCAAAATAACTGTAATAGCTCAGGATGCTAAAGGAGACACTTGGATAAACAGTTCTGTGTACTTGAACCAGTCAGTTCTGTTATTTATTTTTTAAAACTGACAAGCCCTCCTGATTTACATATTGCATTTGTCATAAATGAAAACAGTAATCAGTACTGATTCATACATTTTATTAGTCTGCGCTATCAGAATTTTTTTTTCATTTGCCTACATAATGCTTTCCAACTGCAAGGATCCATCTAAATTAAGTCAAAGGGAAAAATTATCTTTTGAATGTCCAAGGAAAAAAACAAGAGAGATGCAATCTGTAGCTCGGTCCCATCCTTGCTGAAACACCCTGCATCATACAACCACTTAAAGAAGGTGATTTCTTACTTTCCCATATGTAAATTGGGGAATAAGATCCTCATTTACCTCAAACAAACTCATGAATAATTTTCATTACCATGTAACCATGCTGTGGTGCAATGAGATAATTCTGTTTAAAGAGAAAGCAAGGAGAAACACAAAGAAATTTTGTAATTAAAATATAACTGTATATATAAAATACTGAAGTAGGTGCTGCATGAAGGCAAAAATACAAGGGACAGAAGGGGGAGGGAGGGGAAAAAGGTGTTTACCTTATGACAATCACCACCAGGGATAATTTCTTGAATATATACCAAAGGCCCTTCATTTCTGTTAATTCCTCCTACAATATTCAAACCTAGGCTTGTTCCTTTGCAAACAGAGATAATCTGAAATGCACTATCCCTACAAAGAGAAAGAAAAAAAAGTAGAATTACTTTCCAAAACTAGATACTCAGTAAAGATCAAGCAATAGCGTACCTTTACCTTGCCGATTTTACAAATACGTATTACGGTAACAAATAGAAATAGTGGATGTTTAATCTCAATGTTCAAAGATCACACTGCCTATTGACTACAAAATCAACAACTTCAGGTGTTACTACTGGAAATCACAAAAAGAACCGATATATTATTTTACAAGGCTAAAAGCTCCTCACTATTATATATATCCACGGCTTATGTGAATATCTAGACACACATAAACCAGAAGCATTAATTCACTAGGAGACACTAAGATCAAAAGTCAACCTGATGAATTGATTTTTACAATGTAAGTAATAAATAAATGAGAAAAATAACTTACTAAAACTGAAGGTTTGCAATATCAATGTTTTTATAAGTTAAATAATTTAAAACAAAACAAAATGCTGAACACTTAGTGCTCAACCCAAAATTTTTCTGACAAGCCAAATACAGCATTTTCTACAGCTCACACAAAAGAGTTACAGTTAGTTTTGGAAATTACTTTGCAAGCTTTGGGGATGCTGCTGGGACAGAATTATTTCTGCTGGTGGTGGTGATATTATCCTTTGGATGCAACTGAGGACTCTGTGACCTTGAGGATGACCCAGAAGAAGGGCTGTCTACAGACTTTGCTTGAAGAAAACATGAAAAAAATAAATAAAACACACATTCGGGGAAAAAGCACAAACTTTCAACTAATGTAAGTGAGTAGGACTATTTTGATGTTAGAAAACAAACTATAAGCAATGAAAAGACAGCTTAAGTCTACACAGCTAAGAATTGTGAGCCACCCAGGGTTTCTTTATAACTTAGCAAGCGATGATTTTTTTCAAACTGCGTGCAAAAAAAAAAAGTCAACTGACTTTCCTAAAGAATAATCACTCATGAATAATCACTCATGCTATATAAAGACATCCTAATTAAGCAACAATTCCGTGAGGATTAGAATTGATGGTTATTCTAGTTCAAATTTTTATTAATACTTAGAAATTTTATGGTACATTTCATTTACAAATACCAAATACTTTAAAAATTCCAAATACTTTTTACATTATTCATTAATTAAAATTGCTGAAAGTAGGTATTTGTATATTTATTTCAAGAGCTGGGGAAACTGACACACAAACCCCAAAACCCCTCAAGTTTAGACTACAAACCAAATATCAAAGTCTAAGTAAACGTGTTTGTGCCTGATTTTCAGTCACATCCTCCAGTATACCCTCCCCCAAATGAAAAGAGTTTTAAGTGCAAGCTTCTACTCCACTGAAGTATGACCACTGTCCTCCCGGATTACGTCAGGCTAGAAGGCAATCTCACCAGCTAATAGTTGTGTTGGAGAACTTCTTGCAGAGCTGGTGTCACTGTGAGAACCGTACTTATCCATCAGGTCAAGAAATTCTTTCCTGTGGCAACAGAAAGAACCTCTTGGTCAGGATTTGACGTTAGTTTAAAAACACCCTTTGACTTCTCTTCCTACTGAGCAGCTACCACTCCTCAGAAAAGGAAGCTCAACCTCAACAGAAAAAGGTAAGCCCTGCCAAACACTTGGAAAAAGGAAGAAAAAGATAATGTAATACAGAAAGCTAAGGATGGAATAGCAAAAGACTATGAGTGAAATGGACTACTGGTAGAAAAACTTAACTATGACTGCTCTTTACCCCAGATTTCAAAACTGTAAAAACTTGTAATTCAACTACAGATAATAAGACAGCAGTATTACTGAGCTCCAGAACAAGTTATTTCTATTAGAAGGAATCAGATAATAGACCTACAGCACACTCATCTTTTTAAAGAATGCTTTTAGTTCAACTATATTGAACAAGAACCCAAAAGAGACTGGCAAATAAAGATGTGGCATCTCAAAAAAGAGGACAGAAGAAATATTTACTAATTATTCAAGAATGAGTAAAACAGATGGAAGTTCTTAATTTCTACTTAGTTTTCTCAGAAATTTGCAGTCTATTTCATCTGAGGTAGATACGATTGTATATTAAATATTGTATGTGCTTGGGCTTTGCTTATCTTCTTCATTATGAAATCTTTTTTTAAAAGCCCCAACAGATTAAATAAAGGGCAATTCTTGGTCCCACACACACCGTTAAAAAAAAACAAAAAACAAACTAAAAATAAAAGCAGAAGTTATTTGCAGAAAGCAATCACATTGTAACAAACTGGCAAAAAAGCAACAAAGATGTACATCCTGTATTACATGCATTAAATTAATCAAGAGTTCTTGTTTTCTCTTTAATACTGAATGCAGCCTAATTTAAAAAATGTTTATAATCTGAGCTATTATTACCTCAGTGATAACAGATTAAAAAATATAAATAATCTAGAATGATGCAAGCCACAAACATCAGCAAATTAATATTATAGAATTAGAGAGAAAGAACATAAATTAACTGATTGCAGGGACATAATTCCCAAATAATTCCAGTGACTGCAGAGGGTTGTTGAAATCCGCTGGATGCATTATTTGTTAAAAAATTACAAAAGTTATTGAACTAATGCCAGACCCAGGGAACACACATAAACACAGCTGAGTGTAAATCAAATAATCTTTTAGAGCAGGAATGTACCGTCACATGAAATTAATTCACAGGTGTCTGAGTGAGGGGCTGCACGTAGTAGCAAATTCTGCACGGGGCGCTGGGCATACCACCAGAATGGTAAAAGTACTGACAGATTTGAATTATTCAAGGTGTTCAGAGGAACTAGGTCAGTATGCTTTAGATAAAAGCAGATTAAGAGTGGACCTCACATATATCTAGGCAGTCTGAAAAAAAAGGAGAGATCAGAGGCTACAGAGTGATTTGAATGTCAGTCAGTCAAATAAAAAAAAAAATACAGGAGCAGAAAGAGAAAGCTTAAATTGGACAAAAAGTTGAAGGAATTTAGAGAAAATTCCTTTATGGAGAGATTCCTCTGGAAGTGGAACACCCCAGGAAAGGCAAACAGCAGCAGACACTCTTGCAATGATTATCAAATATAGTTACATAACAGCCGTTTCCTCCAGAGATTTAAGCAAAAAAGGGATACAGACCTGGATCCTCGCATTTCCGATGACTCTCTGCCAATATTGGTTTATATGCTTAACCTCAGACAGCAAGGTTAAAGCAGTATTTACTAAAATGTCCGTATAACGGAGGTATTTTGGACTACCTGCTGCAGCGAACAGTTTAACCTACTTACCCAAACTAATTCAAAGCTCATTAAAGATTGAAAAGCTAGCTTCTGAGGGGAAACAGGATCTAAATCTGCCTTTTTTTTCAGAAGGCAAGATCAGCTTCAATCATAGAGTTTTGTGGTACTGTAGGTCTAACGGATCCCTCATTTTTTATTACCCTAAAACGTGAGAAGTATTAAAAAAATTATCACAGCAAATAATTGTTAATGGTATTAGCTGGTCTCATAACATTTCAATCCTCTTCATTAAACTGAAATTGGCCTGAGCTTGCTACTTTAATTGATGCAAATGGTCTCAGAATGAATTGGTATCAAATACTGCAGAGAAAAACGTGACATGTGGTGCAATTTTCTGATTAAAACTAATCTGAAAGAAAAATACATGCAAGTCCACAAACCCAGCCTTAGACATAGTGCTGGCTTTTTATTATTTTAGAGATTAAAACAATGTTTTATTTTTCTCTTACTTTGCTTCTTCATCTCTAGCAACCAGCAGAGACATGTGATTAGATGCTGATGCTGTTCGCAAGATGTCCACAGCCCTAAAAGGAGGGAAAAACAACCAAATAAATACGTCAGGGTGCTGTAGAGAAGTACACGATGAGTAATTCTAAAGGAGTAGGAAAATGGACAAATTCTTAATGTAATCATTTTAAGTACCAGATAAAGAGAAAAAAAGCTTGCCAGCAGCATAACCCAAAGTAAGCACTGGGAAACTGAGTGAAAGACAGACTGGAATCTGCCTGGTGACAGGAATAAACTGGGATTGCCTTCTCTTCTCCTTCCCTTTTGTCCCCATCTCTCCTTGGTCCATCCTATTGCGTTCCTGGACCTCCTTCAGGATTATCAGCCTACACCAGTGAAAAACTACTGCTCAGGTACACTTCACTTCTCAGCAATACATACTATAATTTTTCTTTGAATTTTAAATCTACTTCTCTAACACAAACCCAAATTGACCTCTGGCGATCCAGCTACAGAAACCATCCAACAGATTGTACAGATTTTTCTAAACAATTTATCCTCTGTTGTCCCATTACAATGATACTTGTGAGCTGCATCAACTACATTCACTGGTATTGCACCAACAGGGTCATCGTTATAAAAATATTTTAACAGCTTAGTATGTTTTAATGCTTTTTTCACATACATTCTCTAATCTACATCATTAAGAAACTAGCTTGTTCTGTCATTATAAAAGCATATAAACACCAATCACTCTTCCACAACAGTTTTGCTGAATTAGAATTATAGGAGAAATTAATTATCAGTTGAACTCCAAGAATCTCTGTGGAGTTGTGCTCTTCTACTCAGTGGTCAATAATATAAAAAAAATGTGCATGTAATATTCCAAGCTCTAATAAACATTTAGTAATCAGTACAAACTTACCTTTCATTGGTTACTCCAATTAAGTTTTCTCCATTGACATCCAAAATTAGGTCGCCAGTGAGCAAACGGCCTTGAAATTAAATCAACAGTAATGCATGAATCAACAGGAAAATGGTGAATTTATTACATCACGGTAATAAACCAGGGCTTTTTCTTTCAATTTTATGTGATCTAATGCAATAAACAACCTTATGACTTTTAGAAGATTAGGTTCTGATCCTAATCAAGCTAAGGTATTGTGATAAGATTAATAACTATCAATTAGTATTATTAATTACAGAATAAACACTGAAAATAAGTGTTATTTAGCTATTTGTACTATTTGCACAGAGCACAAATATTTGTGGGACTGGATTTTATATTTCACAGTTGTAGAATTAACTTCCAGCTGAATTTTGCTCTTAACATACACCTAAGTTACCACGTACAGATATATTCATGTTTTATATATTAATAAAGATATCTAAAAGATCTTTTAGAGCCAATTCTATTTTTAACCCTCTGCAAATCTCAAGTAGATTTGGATTATTTTAAATTATCAGTCCACACAGGACCAGATGGAATCTCAAAAAACCCCTATATGGACCTAGGACATAAGTTATTCTGTAATCTTATTACTGCAAATTCTACCTAGTATAATTTCTTCTTTCCACATTGAACATCTTAACTGTCACTTAAAAAAAAAAAAAAACAAACCACAAAACAAAGACCAAACCAAACAGAACTCATTAAAAATACTAGTTCCATAAAAGAAACACCACTCTTATCCCTTATGAATTAAAAGAGGTTCAGCATCTCAAAACTTATTTAGCAGGGCTGAAAGACTGCCACTCGCTTTCACATCAGCCATACCTAGATTTGAACACATTTTCAAGAACTAAGAGTATTAAAATCTTTTTCCACAAAGGGTCGAAGCTTCATTTCTGCATTTTAAAGTAAGTCACAACATCATGAATCCTGACTAAACCACGCTATTTTAAATATCCTTACCCAGAAAGTAAAATAAAGTCTTCTTTTGACAGCTTTTTATGTGCCGTGTGTTTGTAACAAAAAAAAACAAAAAAAAAACTTACTATCTACAGCAGCAACCCCTCCAGGTAGAATTCTCTTGATGAAAATGCCATAATCTTCTGCTGTTTGTGCCCGATAACCTCCAATAATTTTAACTCCTGCAGATGAAACAAAAGAAACAAGCAAGAAATTGGTTATTCCACCTACTGTGCTAAATGGATTTACAGTCAAATCCATAAAAGCCAGATAAATTAAACTTCTACTGATGACAGTGTGAACTGGAAAAGCTCACCAGGTGCTTTTAGATTTGGTTTACTGTGAATCAACAGAATGTGCAATCTAATTACCTAATCCATTCTGACAATCAGAAAAAGAAATGCGGTGAACAGCTCGATTGATTCCATGAGGGCCCATAATAGTCCTAAGGAATAAAATAAAAGTAATTAAATCCCTAATTACAGAAATATAAGTAGAGCTATGTTAATACAGAAGAAATTACTGTGACCGTGTTTTTAACTCTAACACAAACCAAAACCAGTTTTCTCCACTGACAACTTCATATTGATACCTCTGCGCCACCCCTTCCCCCAATGAAAAAATCAATCTCCTAATAACAAATACAAGATGGCAAGGTAAAATAAAGTATACGTGGTTTACTTCCTTTTCCCTCAAAGTATTTCAGGCTGAATTATGAAACCAACTTTGTTATTATAAAAGATTATGATTAAATAGAAAAAAAATCTCACAACCTGGTCCAGCTTAGCATTTTGGCATGAAAAACATATCACGTCTTAGATCACGTAATGAATATTAAAACCAAACCACAGCTAACGTAGTGTATACAAAAGTATTTTCTAAGATCTAACATATACTCTTGTGGTTATTTATGAACAGAATCTTTTTCCTACAATCCCTCATTTCTTCACTCGACTTTGTTTTGTTTTAGAAAAGGCTTCTTCCCAAACTGTGTTGCCTGCTCCCCGGGTTACCCTCCCATCCCAAGACAAAACACCAGGATGGCACTTGAAATTGTCTACAGGCAGATGAATATTTTGCAGGCAGCTGACAGTGGTAGAGAATTAAGGAAGAATACAAAGAAAAAATGCAGTCTTGACACCTAAACTTGCAGTTCCATCAGAAACAAGACCATCGTACTGCTCTGGGAATGCAAAGTGCTAAGAATTTCTGTAAATCCAGATTACCCGTTACCATTTTTATTTTCACCTAGATGAATTATTATTAAAAAATCCAAGTTGTATCATAGCTCCTTTGTCCCCCTACTATACCATTTTGGAGAAGACACACCAGACTCTTCTAAAAAAAGCAGGAGGACCACTTAGGTTTTTCTGGTTTGACCTACATATAGGTCTGTATTAGACAGTGAGTTGCGTTTTCTAGAGCATGATGTCAAAGTGAAATGGAACAACCAGAATTCATTAGCAGAGGGGAAAAGAAGATCAAAGTGAAGGACACAGTGACCCAAATCCTCCCACGAACCAAATCCAGCACACGGCCTGAACTCCGTGCCTGAAACGGGCTATTTCTGCAAAAGGCGCAGTGCATGGCATTAGAAGTGGCCGTGCCAGAGGGAAGAGAGAAATCCAGAAGGTCCAAATGTTCCTAAATTCTAGCACCAGGCAAGAGATCCAGCTTCTAAAAAACATCTGTAATTCTTTTGGTTTTGTATAAGAAAAATGGATGAGTTCTGAGATAAGTACTTGCTCTGACAAGAAGCAATTTGTCCGCAACCTCAAATTCCCGCGTCTTTCCAAAACTAGCCTTTCCTTTAGAAAGGCTGGCCAAAATAACAGATTCGATAATTCATCTTTAGCAACAAACAGGAAGCCTATGCTTCAAACGCTGTATAATTTTCACTGTAGTATTTCTTGAAGTATTTGTTTCACAGATTAAAAAGAAATGGTGCAGCGTTAGTGTATTTGGCCACTGACAAGATCGTATATGACATTGCTACTACGTGACAGAGCATAAGGCAAACTTTGTTTGCTTTGAAAGCGAACCGAACTGCTTTTACTCAATCACAGTCTGAAAGGAAGAATAAATCCTGGAGTCTGCTATTTCTCTAACAAAACTTTTTTGATAAGCTACTTCCATACTACAACAGCAGAATATTTGGCATTACTACCTAGTACTGTCACTTCAACCATCCCACGAATTTAAATTGTTTTGAAGCTGAAAGACAACATACTAGGCACGTTCTTTACAAGTTTGTATCTGTCTTTGAAAACTTAAACAAGGTACACCAATCTTTAAAATAAGCAGACAATTACTCAATTTTTTTTTGGTCTTGCCTTTTGCTACTACTGCTCTGTTTCTTGCTCTGCCGTGCTCTCAGCAGTTTTCATGGAGTAGTTTTTTATTAAAATAAAACAGCAAAAACAAATCTTATTTCAGCCTCGCACAGAAGTTTACTTTTGTGAAGTCTTAAAAGGTCAAATCTCAGACTAAGTCTAAAGTTCAGAGCTCATTAGAAATCATAGAACCTAATTATATACTACCATACAAAATGATCAAAAAATATGATCAAATCTAGGCACAGAACACTTAACAGAAAATGATCTATATTTCTAGAAGTAACAGGCAATACTTTCAAATGAGAGATCCTAACTAACATAAAACAGATTCTGAGAAAGAGAACATATAAACTAATAATTCACAGTGAAGAGGAATAAGATATCTCTGAAACAATGAAATTGCCATGAGGTTTCCACCTACAACGAGAAAGATCTGACACTTTGACCAGACACCTTTACAGGGCATTCAGATGCATTTATGCTCTAAACACTAAATCTCTCCAATACATGCAGCTTAAAATTACTTTATCACATAAAAGTAAGACAAAGATCTTCAAATGCCCCAAATTTGTTTAGCGTATCATATCTTGCTGACTTTTGGTTGTAGCTTTTGTCCCATATAACTTAGAGCTGGATCTTCAAGTCAAGCTACTTGTTATAATTCTAACAAAATAAACAGGGCTTTAACACTTTCACTATAAAAAGACTTTTATTTAGCAGCCATCCAACATTTATTTCATGTCATCATTATTTAATATTCATGAAATGTTCCCCCAAGTATCAAGAATACTTCCCCCAAAACACTGGAAATATGCTCAATAGTATAAATAAGGAAAAAGGCTTCTAAGCCAATTAGCAGTAGTAACAAAAAATAATTTAAATATTCTTTATAGAAAAAGATGCAAATTGAGTAATCAGATGTCATTCCTTGAGAAGTCAAGCAAAAATACTTGTAAATAAGCTTTTAGCACACTGAGAAGAAAAGATGTGAGGCAATAGATGAAATAAAGAAGCAAGACTCTAAAAAACGTACGCTATAACTAAATAACTAATATAACTAATAACACTAAAAAATACTGAACTCAGCACTTCAACTGAAGTCCTGGAATGTTAACAGGCTAAGTGCATATAATTTTGTGTAGATGCTCTAGTAAGGGCAATTAAAATGAAACATTTTACACTTTTTTTCTATTATTTCTTAGCAGCATACACAAGGAAGATCAACAGCTTTATGTTTTATATCTCATAGAGACTTATCAGAACATATGGCTCCGCATATTCTTCTGATCTGTATTCTTGAGAAATTATTAGTCATTTATGTGCACAAACAAAATATTTATGTAGATTTATCAATGGAAGAATAACACTCTTCCCTCACAAAACAGATACTACTTGACACTTCAACAAAACTCTAAATTATAAACTCAGGCTGCTTACGAAAAGAAGCTGAAAAAGTCTACAGCCTTTAAATAATCTTTACTGTACTTTTCTCAATTACAGACTAGAAAAATGCCATCAGAATCAAATGGTTAAGCGTACCAGTATAAGAGAGAAAGACCATCAAAACGCTCTGGTTCGTCTTCATCTCCTGGTGAGAGTAAGGACATTCTTCAGCACAGCAGCGAAGACAACGACAAAGCACCCAAAACACACTGGAGGTTTCCAGTTCAGCCAGATACAGGTTATGTGCAGGACAATTTCTGCTGCTAACTGAAAAAAGCCCAAACAGACAGAGCTCGAGACGTGTCTCTGCCTACTTAATCTTCTTTGAAACCCTCTGCGTCACATGGACTAATTCACCTACCGAGGTAACGTTTACTTTTTCTCTGTTTGAAATGGCAATTTATAGCAACTTTAAAGACCGATGAACACAAAGGAGAGAAAATTTACTTGCATTTGCTACAACTGTGATTATGCAATCTGTATCTAGCAGCCGGATGCAAATAAAATAATTAAAATAAACTTATTTTCTCACATTGTTCCAATAATTTATCTACATCCACCCTCCAAACAAGGTCAAAAGCAATCTTCCCAGCATATTGGATTATGTACATCCACACAGAAAAGGGAAAGCCAACAATGCAGACAGACTGCAAGCATTAAGGAAGCAAATGCCATTACGCTATTACTTTGCATTTGCAGTCATGGTTTTGACTTGGGTCACACTTTATCTTGGTTTTTAGTCTTTCAATATACGGCAGTCAAAAGTTAAGATGGAATTGGGGTTATGTGTTTTCTCTACAAATGGAAGCTGACACATCTGTTTTTCTTGTGAAAGCAAATAAAAAATAGTGAATTTATATCATTACACTGAGAATAATCTAGTTGGAAAAGTAAAAAATATACCACTGTTCCCAGAGGTAAGACTCTCTTCTGATATGAGGCTTGGTCGTACAGAGATTCACGTATTTTCAAAGTTCAGAGCTTCTGACATCAGTTGGTTAACTACTATTTTCTTCCAGGCTTGCGTCAGAAGATGCACTATTATTACTCCCCCTCTTTCTCTATAATCTTAAAAGATTACAGTTTAAAACGAAAAATAAATATTCTGTGTTGACTGAGGGCTTTGTTTAAGTAGAAAGGTGAATCCTCTCTAGCAGCCAGTGACCCTGTGATGAGACAGCATCTGTCAGCGTCTAGAGCTGCACAGCGGGAGCTTGGCTATGCAAGGAACGCATACGCTTATATGCTTATGCACCTTTTTTTTTTTTTAAAGCAGTAGTGACTGTGGTTTCATCAGCACATAATTGTTCTGGAGAAAGGATCTTCTTGCTTATAGGCAACACGCTGTGTAGTGTTCACATCTACTGAGGTCAGTCCCCAGAGCCTGCAACCTGCACAGGCAGGAGGGGCAGAAGGGTAAAGCCACCCACCGCCCACTAAGGAGGAGATCAGTGATGGAAGTGGGAACACAAAGTGGCTTTCCCAAATCCCAGAATGTGAAGAGCTCCACTGGCTCATTTGGATTGCTCACATTCATTCAGTCATGAAAATTTGTCCCTTTGCAGTGTCTTCTCAATCAGTTTCACTCTGCTGGTGTTACTGGCATTACAGTCTGATGAAAGAAAAGCCACTGATATTTTAAGCATCAGATCAATTAGATTCGCTCCAGGCAAGGTTACAGCAGATAAAATACCAATAGCCTTTCTCCAACAAAATTGTCACTGTTCTTAACACCAGTGGAATTCAATTTGTAGTACCAGTATCAGAAACCTTTGTCAAAACAAGTCACTCAGACCAGTATGGCTTTTATCCAGCGTCGCACTTTCTGCAACAGAAACACACACGCACCACACACCCTCAATAAGAAGTAGGACTCAAAGCTATGCATTTCCATTATTAAAAAGCAAAAGATTACTTTTATTAAACCAGGCATGACAAACTTCCCAACAATTTAAGCAGATATAAAGCAGTATTAAGTTTCTTATTGCTCCCACCTCTTTTTATTAGGGTTATTATCAGTAATACACCACTTGTTCAAACAATTGCTCCTCTGTCCATTCTTCAAAGTAAACCATGCATTGTTCAGCTTCCTGAACTCATCCCCAAGGTTTGTATCCCACTTTACCTTAAAATTCTGCTGCTGTGCTGCTTTTAATGTTTCTAAAGGACTCATACAGAAAAATGGTATTGTTGCTTCTCTTGCGAGTTCTCTGCCTTTCAGGAACATACTCAGGGGAACACAAATTACTTTTTACTTCTGCAAAGATTTAGAAATACTGTAACAACTTAAAACCCCATAAAACCTAATACCAATAAGTAAGATAAAATTTTCAAGAAACATAATTTGGTATTTTATGCAGCAAGCAAACTAAGATTCTTTTTCAAACAGCTAGTAAACTATTTTATTCTGGCAACGTTATTAATCATGACTCACTCCTTCGAAAGGAAGTTTTGTAATGCTTTAGCAACTGAGATCGATTACAGAATAATTTAGCCGATCACAAAAAGATCTGCAGAATCTTCAGAAGCAAGATTCACAAGATCTTTTTGTTATAAATAAAACAAAAGTATTTTACAAAAATCCTACACAAGTGTGGCTTTTCAGGTTCACTACCTCTAAGAAGTAAAAATTCATTATGACACTAAGGACCACAGCCAAGAGAACATTGTATCATACAGCATGAACAAACACTTACTTCTGATCTATCCAAACCCATTAGTTATTCAAAATACATTTTGCTGATTAGGTCATAAAGATTAAAAGAAAACATATGTGATTATACAGCTATTGTTAAACATGAAAAAAAGTTTGAGCAACATTGTAATTGTGGATAAGCATAAATGGCTTGAGGCTAACCCCTTGTGTTCAGAAGTAAAGTAGTATTTGAAGCTTAGGTAAACCTCAGTTAACATCTAATAAAGTACATTCTTGACGCATTGTGCATTGATGCGATCCACCACAAAAAAAAAAAAAAAAGAGAAAATTATAGTCTTCCATCATCATGTAGCTGACGTACACTTACGTGCACTTTTCTTGTCCGTCTCTTATGTGAAAAATTGCCCTTGGAATACAGTGATCTAGTAACTATATTATATACCTTCCATGTGAATCTAGCAAATCATAGCTGTTTTAAAGATCTCCCTGCTCCTTGCAGGGAGGTTGGACTAAATGACCTCTAAAGGTCCCTTCCAACCCAAACCATTCTAAGATTGTATCTTTGTATTACGTACCCTGTATTTCCATCAGACAAGCAGCGTTTGCTTCTTCGGATGCCAATAAAAAGCAAGTTCACTTTTTCAGATGTTTTGCGGATTTGCGGGTGGTGTTTTTTTGGTTTTTTTTTCAAAATCAAGTTATTTATGAAGTGCCATATTTCAAACTCTGTACTAAATTGTTTGATGATACTTTTGAATATGATTTGCTGGATTCTACTGCACAAGCACAGCAAACATGATAGTCCAGCAAGAGCTGTCCGTGCCTGTTTCTAATTATGGTTTTGATGACAGCGGTGCCATGGTTACTTAGCAATTTGGGAAGGGTCTGGAGTTACGATTTTCAGTCATGACTGAATCTAAGTTTGCCATTTAGAATCTGATCCAACTCAACTTTTAATTGGATAACATTACGGTTTATAGAAGGAATATAATTATCATTATATAGCCCATAGTACTGGTGAAAAATAAGACAGCAGTACATATAAAACATTGAAGGTATGCAGACATAGCAATCTTGGAAAAGTAACACATGGTAACACACAAACCTTGTATTGGGTCTTATGTTACTGTAGTCACCCTGTATGTACAAGGATGTAATTTGCCATACACCTTACAAGTACGTTTTCATAGTTGCAGAAGCATTAAGGAATTCCTGTGTGGGGATTTATCTCTACGGAGCCAGTCCAAACCAAGTGCTGATTAGCTTAATGAAAAGCTCAAGAGCTATTTCTTCCCTTTATGTGTAAATTCGCTAGTGTAGGTATTAGATTTTCTAAGATGTTGTTTCAGACTGTTTTAATATCAAAGTTGTTTTTAAGACTTCATCAAAACAAGATCTTACTAATGAAACTACAAGAATTTTCGTATTGCAATTTAGTAATTGTTGTACTCCTGCGTGTGGGGAAAAAAAGTACTTACTTTTTATCTGTATTTGTTAGATGGTCTGTACTGGACATCTTCTTACGTGCACTATTTTAATAAAAGTTCAAAATGAAGAATTCTGACACATGAAGCACTGGCTCCTAACCAGGATAACAACTGCTGTAAAAAAGGAGAAACCACTTTTTGAAATATACATGGCTGCGTTTATTTCCAGAACTGACAACAATCCTTAGTTACTACTGAGTAGCTGAAATGAAGTGGGAAAAGAGAACTTTCATGATAAAACAGATACATTTCATTCATTGCTGAAAAGGAAAACAGTAAGCAATTAACAACTCAGATGTCACTGTATATTGAACCAAAACATCTGACATTTTTATTTCCTATTAATTTATAAGGCAGGAATTAGGGTAAGCCTGAACGCCCTGTGATTAAAATCTTAAAAAAAAAAATGAAGTAACTGAGATTACAATTCCAGAAGAAAGTAATGTAACTGCTAAAGACAAAAACAATCTTGTTTTTGGTTTTTTTTCCAGTAAAGGTTACCTGGAAAGGGAATGTTGTTTTGAACATGGTAAGGTGTTTTGTCTTCTCACATTTTGTAACTTACCTGCCTAGTATTCAGTGCCTGTGGAATTCTCATGTGAAGTAGGTAAGACATAGGCCAAAACGCTCGCAAAATGGGGTTACGTAACACTAATGTAGCAAAAAACCTAGTAATTCACATTGTATTTTTATTATCACCTATGACAGGTTGACAAGAAATACAATCCTAAACGTACTTCTGAAAAATTAATGCAGAAGCACTAATGCAAAAACATCTGTTTGTATCAGCAGCAAATCTTCCTCACGAGCTATACAGCTAAACCCTCAGATGGCCACGAAGCAGAAAAAAATGTTACTCCTCAGACACGGGACAAGGAGCTCTCCGAACACCACACAGGCAAAAGATGGCCACAGGTGCTGGTGGCACCAGTGACACACTACAAACCTGGGCTAAAATAAAGCAGGCTCCCTGGGTGCAGTGTCAGTCTCCACAAAAGCACGCTGACCAATTCCCATAGGGCTGTGTCTGTGCATTAAAAAAAATGCTAGATTTACCTTGGAATACCACAAATTTTCCTGTAGTAAATGTATTCAGATCTCTTGCTAAAGGATCAACAACAATGCCATCTAAATACAGAGGAAACACCACAACATTGCTTTGCTTGGGCTTTTATCATTCTCAAAAGGAAGATGAAGCAGTATCAGGGCCTACAAAGGTCACTGTGCGATTCACCTTACCGGAGCCCGCAGAAAAGCTGAGCAGTGCTCCAAAGCAACACATTCAGCGTTGCTACAGCAAAGTCTGTTACAGCGCAGGGACCAGCCCTGCGAAGAAAGACCGCCTTTGTCCATTTGCCTGCCCTGAAGTTATCGCTGTTTACAAACAGTGCTCAGCCGCTTTGCAGCATGTCAATATTTGTGCCTAAACAAAAACAAATCGCTACATGGCGAGCGGAAACTAAACGCGAACCAAAGCACCACCGGAAAAAAAAAAAAAATAAATAATCAGTTTCAGTGTCCGCAGAAAGGGAGAGCCGCAGGAAGACAGGGGGATGCAGCCTCCTCTCTGTTACAGGCTGACACCGCACCGCCTGCTCGGGGCCCGCAGAAGCACCGCGCTAAAAGCCGGGGAGTGCGGGTTTGTGCCTCCCGCAGCGCTCGGTCCCGTCTCCCAGCCACACGGGGCCCTGCGCCCGCCCCTCCGCGCACTCCTCCCCGCATTAACCCCGCCGAGGTGCTTAGCGAGGATCATCATCCCCCCCCCCCCCCCCCCCCCCCCCCGCATTCCTGGCAGGGTTTTCGGCGGGGCCGTCCAGCGCCAGCCCGCCCCGGCACCGCTCGGACAAAGCCCGCCGAGCTGCCCGGCTGCGACAGTTACCTCGGTACGCACACTACGGCCCGAGCGGTCCCGCGGGGGAGGGAGAGACAACCGGCGGGGTCTGGCGGGAACGCCCCGCGTCGCACTAAGGGCTGCGCGACCCCTCAGCGGCCGCGCTCCCTCCCCTCAGCGGCCCGCCCCGCTCCCCCGCAAACCCCACCGCCTCCTCGGGAAGGCGGAGCGGGGAGCCCGTCCCTCACACGCCGACAAACGGGCGGCGGGACGGGACGGGGCGGGGCGGCCCCCGCAGCTCCGGGCGGTGCGGGGCGCGGCGCAGCGAGGTGAGGGCGGGCTCGCCCCGCCGCCGCGTCTCGCGAGAAGAGCGGCGCTGAGCGCCCCGCCCCGGCGCCGGCAGCGGGATGGGGCTGTGCGGGCGGGGCTGCGGCGGCTTGCGGGTCCTCGGGGCGCCCCTCTGGGTGCTGGCGCGGGGCCGGCCCCTTCCCCAGCCGTGCCGTACCGGCGGGTGGGCGCGGGCGGAGGGGAAGGCTCGGTACGGGCTCTGGGCGGCGGCAGCGGCGGGGAGGGCGCCGGCCCCACCGGGGGCCCGCGGGTTGCGGAGCTCCAACCCCTTCACCCGCAGGCAGGAGGAGGAATGGCGGCGCCGGAACCGGTCGGCGCTGGCCTACATCGCCGCGGCCGCCGTGGGCATGGTGGGGATGTCGTACGCGGCCGTGCCGCTCTACCGCCTCTACTGCCAGGTACCGGGGGAGGCCCGGGGGCCGGGCGGGGAAGGGCAGGGCAGGGCACGGCGCGGGTCGCTCACGGCCCTTCCTTTCCGCCAGGCGACGGGGCTGGGCGGAACCACGGGCGCGGGGCACAGCGCGGAGCTCATCGAGAGGATGGAGCCGGTGAGGGAGCGGGTCATCAGGGTCACCTTCAACGCGGACGTGCACTCCAGCATCCAGTGGAACTTCAGACCCCAGCAGAGCGAAATCTACGTGAGTGCGGGCGGTGACAGCGGCGGGTTTGACCTTACAGGTTTTTGTCGCCTTGCATTCCGACTGGGCAGATCCATAGGTTTGCGTAGCCGGGCCCTGATCTGGAAAAACACAACCGGGGGAACGTCAGTCCGGGCTGCTGCCGCCCTGCTGCCAGCTCAGAACTTTATTTGGGAGGGCAGGACTGATGCCTCCTCCTGCCAGAGGGCAGAACTGGTGGCTCCTGGGGTGCAGTTAAAGTGTAGTTGCCCGGCTACCATCCCATTAAGCTACCAAAAAGGATTACAATCAAAAGTGTATTTATATAAACACTTTACATCATAAAGTGTGTGTGTGTGTATATATATATATATATATATATATATTTAAATATATAGTGTAGCTTTGTATCTAAACCTGTGGGGTTTTGCCAGACTTTCCCCCAGTACTTTCCCTTCTTGCCCCTATCCTTGTAACACTTTTTATATATTAAAAGAGAACATTTTAATCTAACTTGACTGTTTAAAATTAGTTCTTAATAAAAACCCTCCAAAGGAGTCACGCTACTTAATCAGTTTCTGAGTCCACTACTGAAAGAGCGATGACCTCAAAAATTACATGTACACTATGTACAAATCTGCATATTAAAAAAGCTCTGCGTGCTGCTAAACTGCTGAGAATAACAGGGAAAATGGTTAGGATTAACAATGCACACATACAAAATTAAAAGCATAGATAATGTTAAAGGGGGGTGAATTGTATAAAAGCAAAATATTTGTGAAGTAGTGAAGTAATCAATTTGAAATAGCAGAAGAGAAAATGAACTAATTCTAGTGGAAGTCTAAATAACTTTGAGGGGTGGAGGGCTTCAGTGGATTTAAAAAAAAAAAAACCAAAAAAACAAAACCAAACACCACCAAAACCAAACAAAAAAACCCCAAACCTTAAAAATCACTATGCAATTACTTTACACAGGTGGTACCAGGAGAGACTGCACTGGCATTTTATAAAGCGAAAAATCCTACTGACAAACCAATAATTGGAATCTCTACCTACAACGTCATACCCTTTGAAGCAGGACAGTATTTCAATAAAATACAAGTAAGTGTGAACAAAGCAAAGGTTACATTTTCCTTTACATGAATGACAATGGAGAAAAAGTTAACTTATGGATAACCAGTCTCTGTATGACAATATTTTAGGAAAATACCTGGAGTTTTTCAAATGATAGTGCATCAGTTCATTCTTAGCCTTTTTGTCTCCATGACAAGCTGCAGTACGTGTCCAATTAGAGTGGTTCCCAAATAGATGATATTTAGTACCACTGACTTTGAGGGCAGGGGTAATGGTGTGAGCTAGCCTGGCCAATTTGCACATTTGGACACTTCACCAAAAGCTTTTTTTTTTTTCCCCCATAACAGAAGAGGAAAAGAATTGCTGTCTTGTTGCACATATGGTTGATCCTTCCCAGGATTTTAGGGATGTACAAGGAATAAGAGTTCATTTTAAAAGATGAAACTTTCTCTCATGTTGGCAGAGAGAAAGTTTACCATAGCTATTGTTGTCTAACAGAGTTTTTTCCTCCCCCATGCAGTGTTTCTGTTTTGAAGAACAGCGGCTAAATCCTCAAGAGGAAGTGGACATGCCTGTCTTTTTCTACATTGATCCAGAATTTGCAGAGGACCCTAAAATGGCTAAAGTTAACTTGATCACCCTCTCCTACACCTTTTTTGAAGCAAAAGAAGGACAGAAGTTACCACTTCCTGGATATCAGTAATGGGCAATCTCTACACAGTTTGACTTCTGCTACCTGACTACCAGTTTTGAAACCATTTTGCAACCGGAGGAAAAACTGCAGGAGTAATGTGCAATATAAAATTACATTATTAAACCACCACGTGCACATGCTGTTGTTAAGAAAGGATGTATTTCTATTTTTTTTTCTTTTTTAAAAAAAAACAAAAAACCTAATGTAGTTGGAATTATTATGTCTTAGGGATAGTATTTCTTAATCAGACAACAGAAGGGAACACACTGTTCCTGGAAGAGAGAGGGTTTTCTCAAGCCATCTTTGTATAAGATGATAAATGTTATCTGAATACTGTGAGGCAAATTTTAAAAATCAAATTATAAATTGAGATCTTAATGTAAGTACAGAGGAACAGGTCAATTTATTAGGCATCTAAAATTGCATAGCTGGCTCTGAAGAATAACTTCGATGTACGTGACTTTATAAAAAACAGGTAATCAGTTAATTAAATCTCAAAACTAAACATAGGCTGTATTGCTATGTAAGCCTCCCATGGTGCAGGAGGATATGATGATTCAGAAGATGATGCACCCTCTCAAATTATTACTGAATCAGTAGTTCGTTTGGTAAGAGCAGGTTGCTCTAAAACTGTTATCATTTGAATGAGGAACAGTAATTTAAATGTAAGGATGTCAGATCTGTGGTATGGCTTCTATTTAGAAATACCATCTTCAAAATTCAATGTTATTTTAAATACCTGTACTGCTAATGACTGCTCTTTCACCCCGCAGAGGGCTGTACACTGGGCACCTCTACAGAGAGACAAGCTTGGCTTATGTATGAAACACTTTGAAGGGAAAGGCAGTACCTAAACAACTGCTCTGAACTGCAGGCTAAATAAATAGCATTGGAGCCTCCTTAAAAACCAAAAGAAAATCAGCCCCTTTCAGAGGTTAAGTGTGACAAAGCCTGCCCAGCAGTGTGGAAGTTGTTCAGAGATACTCCTAGGTACTCTGTTTACCACCAGAACACATAAACCTGTATTTATGTAACTTGTGGTCATTATCTGCGGGGTAGGGATAATAACACTTTATCATAGCTTTGCAAATGAGGAGTGAGTTGCAGAGCAAGTTTAAGTGACCTCATTTTCAGACAGGAGTTAATCTCAGCCCAGTATCTCATCCGCTAGGCCAGTTCTTTCTACCCCTTTCAGCAGATGAGATCTAACAAAGAGTAATGTTGGTTTGTTTGGACTCTGAAAAGGTAATGGGTATATCAGAAATAACCTCCAGTTACTTCAGTCTCAATTATCTTTGCATACAAGAATTGTAAAAGTACTTTTTTGAAAGTAAATGGATGCTACTTTTAAAATGCATTATTGTACCAATTATATGTGGTATTTAAATAGATTCTGGGTGATGTTCACGTCAGGTCTTCACTCTGTATTTATTAAAGTTTTAAAACTTTTCATTCTTTGATCTCTCTAGTGCATTTTATCCAGCAAAACATGCTGAGCCTACACAAGTGAAATACATCTGTGTGAAGGTAGCAGCAAGCTTTATAAGCTATAATTCCAGTCATACTTCACAAAAAATAAAATATCATGACAAATCTTTGGATCTGGTCTAGAAAACCAAAAATTCTTACCTGGCTTGTCTTTACTCCATTGTCTTTTGAAAGTTGAACTGATCATGGGAGTTTTCCACACATCGTTTAGTTCTGGCTACATGCTTCAGAAGAAAAAAGAGTATCTGCTTGGCAAGCGTCAGTTTCATAAACACTGGTTTTCCCAACTTTGAAAGCCCAAGTTCACACAGATACTGAGTGCATTCCAGCTATAAAACAAGCTCTCTAACTTCAGTAATCAACCAGTTCCCTTCAGACCTTTCAACTCCCTGGCACCCTTTTGCTTCTTTAAATACGGCAAAGTTCAGTTAGCAATCCTCCGCTATGATTTACCACCTTGAAAGAGCCCGTTTTAATTGGCCAGGCTTCAGTGTGCTAGGGTTCAAACAATACCAGTGAGCTGTACCAGTAAATCCATCCACATCAAATCCTGGTTTCACCTGTTTTCTCAGGACGCTGTCCAGACCATTGCAAATAAGATAGGAAAAATAATAAAGCAGCTTACCTTTCCACCTCTGCTTACAAAAAAACCCCCAAGCTTCAAGGCTGTGTTTTTGACAGACGTAAGGTGTTCTAACGGCCCTACAGCAAGCCACAAAATTGCTGACCGTGCAACGAAGCACCACGGATTCACACTCGGATACCTCCAATACTACCTGCATTTGGTATTTCACGGAATACGCGTGTCATCTAGTAAAAACTCAGAAGATACGGGGCTTAACGTCTCAGCAAGGGTTTGCTTTTATTTGGAATTTTATGCTACAAAACTGCATAACCAGCTGAGAACTTCTTATCAATTAAACAGTTAACATAAGATTTAAAATGCAGTATTTCACAAAAAAATAGCTTACCAGCTATGAACATGAACTACGTCCTCAAATTTTATATCAATTATAAATTCAGAGAACTATACTTGTTAAAGTGCACATTTTACATTCAGCATTAAAATATGTAAGGCACTTTAGTTATTAAAAGATAAAACTGCTATTAACAGGATTAAACAGCTTGATTAACATAAATGGATAACTATTGCTCATCTGCATTGTAGATGATTATTTTTTCCTTCACCAGAACAGCAATCTCTGCAGGGCAGGAACATGGAAAGAAATTATTGATCCCCTTCCAATATTTACTAAGTAAATAAAAGCAACAACAGAACAAGCAGAGTTTTTTTTTCTGTTAAGCATGGATGACAGCACCTCATGTCCCAGCTCAGGTTCTTGCCAAGACAAAAATCCAACTTTATTGTGAGCTTTTAGGAAGAAAACAAAATCTGTATTCAGAATATGAATGTAGGAAAGTAACACTGCATGTCTTCAGACATCTATCAAGAGGACAAATTTTAGAAAAGTCCTACATAGGAAAACCTGCTTATAAATTTATAGGGGGATTAACACAGACAGCAATGAGACCAAAACAGAAATTGGATTCTGCAGTTTCTGTAAACATAACATTCTGTTTTGTTTGTTGCATAAAGGGGTAAAGCAATACAAAGGAATTTAAGAAAGCTTTCTCCTGTAGTTGCAAGAGTCCTTTTTGTTTACTTGTGTCAGGCATCAACTGTTACTTTATACACAGGTGAATTCGGAAGTAATATTTCGAAGGCCCCAAAAATACTTTAAAAATTATCATGTAAGTCACCTTGAAGAACACACAGTTGAACATTTAGGATAAATTACCAAGGTGTAGATCCAAGTAACTCTTCAACTTCCACACAGCTTAGTATTGCAATACATATTGTTTGTGGTGTCAAAACCTGTTGTTATTCACTTGTACGCTACAGGAAGCACTGTGCAGGACCAGCATCAGAGAATAACGCGTTCAGCAGATGACTTCCCCTCCACCTTCAGCATTCTGTATTCTTTTTACCTTCTGTCTTCAGCACATCATCAATTTCTTCATAAACAGCTCTGAAAGAAGAACAAGGTGACTCCTACATCACAGTTGTTTCATTTTGACAAAATGCACCAATGAAATCCTGGCCAGGCATGCACTGACAAGAGTTTATCATGTTTGCCTAATCAAGTAGCATCAGTTGCAGGATGTTCCTGTTTCCATGGAAACAAAGAGCCAATCCTGTGGTGCATCTGTGATTATATATTTACGGAGACACCTCTGGACATTGTCACTTGATGAAATAATTTTGGAAAAAGGACTGCAAAAGGGAAACGGCCAGCATACCATGTGGCATGCAATTACTGCACTAGTTAAAAAAAAATAAATAGAGCTTTGTTGAGATTTTTCTACCTCCGAATTTGATGGTTCCTTGGAAATATGTTTTGTGTAGATGGCTCGAATTTTTTTGCAATTTACCAATAGAAAAGAGTTCTGCCACCCCTTTAGTTTTGTACTAGTTTTCTGTCTGACTATTTGGCCCTCTGGAGAGTCCCAGCATCCATTGTCTTTTGTAGCTTATATTTAAGTTTTCTTGATATGCAGCACAACATTCTTAAAAATCACGATTGCTGTGGACAGTAATTACTTTGGCTACCTTGCTCCAGAACTATCTGTGCTGAAGTGTCAGGACCATTACCATGTTTTATTCATCTTTTCGTATCACTGAACAGGATTTTAGTACATAATTTTTGACACAGCATTATTCCACCATTTTTACAGATGCTGTTCACTTAACACGCTATCAGGGTTTATTCCTGAATTGGTTATGCCAGAAATATTCGAAGAAAATGTACAAAAGGCAGCCACTCTCATTTACATTAGCGATCCAGTTGCTGTCTAGCAACCATTAGTTGGTGCTCTGTTTTCTCACTCAGAAAATGCCATCTCAGAAACTTTCTTTCCTTTGGCACCTAAGAAAACTGTATATTATCTATTTTAAAAGTTACTTACTCAGTGGGAGCCAAGGGATCAAATTCCATTATCTCATAGTAATGAGGTGACTGTGACTTGTTCTTTGATGTAGCTGAAGAATAAAGACAGGCAGATAAATCCAGATTGAAACAAAACCGAAAGGCACGCTTACTGCTTGTTACTTTTTTGTATCTTCCCAAAAGTAGCAATTATGTCCTATATATCTAAATTGCTTTAACTGCTAAAAACGGACAGATATGTTTAGGAGAAGCCATGAGCAATATGGGATTTTGTCAGTTTCTTGCTGCTCTTCATCTTAATAGCCATTATGTAAAGCCTTTAAGTTTTAACGAAAAAAATACATCTCCATGAAAGTTAGGTGGTCTGCAGAGTATTTATTACCTGCTGGCGTCAGTCCATTTAATGATGTAGTATGTCCAGCCTGCAGATTTACTGGATTCAGAGGCACTGGGCTTAAAAGAGTTGCCAACTAAGGAAATCAAACAAAACAGTGCATAAACAGACTGTTCTATGAGAACTGGTTTGACTTAGCTTATCTAACTGCTTACTTATCTTTAGAGTCTCAGACTATAGCAGGTAAATTCTAAGGTCAACAGTTATCAATCTCATTAATCTCCATCCCCTCAAAACATCTTTTAGTGTTATCTATAGCACATTTGTGTAATTTACCTCTGTGTGATTCGTTACACTACACAGACTCAAAGACTGCAGTATTCACAATACAGGTATCTGCTTTTACTTGCATTTTAAAACAGGGAACACGCAAGTGTTTTTGGTGACTGCTTCTCATCTTTTCTATTTCATACTGCCTACCACAGAACAGCATTCAAATTCGTAACATTACACAAAGCCACTTCATATCCTTCTGTCATAGGTGTTTTGTCTGCAGCATACGTCACCTGCCCTACACTGTACTTGATTTTTAAGTGTTTAGGGTTTTTGGGGGTTGTTTTTTTCTTGTTTTGGGTGGGTTTAGGGAAGGTGAAAGTATCTCATTTGAGACAGGAAATACACCAGAGTAACATGACGGCAGCAGCAGGAGATCTCCGTTTGCTTCACAGAGCAACAGAATAAACACAAATAATACAGCAACTGCTTTCTGCAAACTCCCCTGAGAATCTGCTGCATCCAATATGCTTTCACATTAGCCCCTGTGGTATCAAAACAGGAAAGCTGGCCAACTGTTCCCTGATGCATGGAGTGGGGCCACAGAATAGATGTTTGTATCCCATTTGGACAGTAGCTGGGGTAAATCCATTCTCATTCTCATTCTGACAGTTGCCAGCAAAGAATGATTACTCTGCACATGAGTGTTACTCACATTGCTATATGAATGTCCAGCTGGGTTGCTTACACTATTGTTTTGTGCTTCAGTTGCAAATCTAGGAGAGAGTAATACAATGAAAGTAACTAAGAAACTGTCAAAACTGTATATTCTGATTGTTACTTTTTTTTTTTTTTGCTGGTCTGTCTTTACCTTACATCACAGCTGAGAGCAGCATGGCCAGGTGTCCCAGTCACATAAAAGGTAGGGAACTACAAGGACACCTCTCCTACCTTAAACTCTTCTTATTGACCTCTACAGCTCATCTATTTCATCCTTTCACTGCAGCATTGGCAACACTCAAGCAGAAAGTCATATATATCTCAAGTATGTTTTGACTGTTGAGATAAATTTATGTCTATGACTAAACAGGGCTGCCAGAAAAGCATATTTTTAAGCATATTAAGCAATATCTAGTGTACAGGTAGTTTTCACTTGCTTTACTGGACTAATAGCGTAAAAGTAGTAAATCTGCGTTTTCAGAGCTTTCTATAAATTCATTAGACAAATTGCAGAGTACTAATACTCCTGAAGTTCTGTTATCTGTTACCATTTCTTGATAAGAGATTACTCACGGGAGTTGCTGAGCTTTTGTAGCAGTCGCTAATTCTAGCTGTGGATAAATTGATGGATAACGCCTGTTTTTATCTTCAGGGTGCGCAGATATGCAATCTGAAATTCAAAGCAATAATTAATGATCATTTAAACATTATTAAGCAAATGTTACTTACTTGTACTATGAACACTGAAAGGGTAAAGTTTCTTTTGGCAGGCACATAAAGAATCAAACGAGCTGCTGTTTATCACATAAAAGGCAAAGTTTTAATAACTCTGAGAAGGTTTTAGATACAATATATTTATCTCTTTAAAATGTCAAAACAACGTCACTTAAAACTCCTTTCACTATTTCTAAAAGATTAAAATGGATTTATTCCTGGGGGGACATGCACACCTTTAACTTCAGCGTACGGACTCCCCTGGAGTGGACAAGGAGGGGCTTCTGCAGGCAGTAACTCAGGAGATGTACTCACTCCTCTGACTATGAATAGAGGAGACGAGTACCTTTCTCAGAGTGAACGGTTTCTTACACCAAGTGCCTCCTGAAAAAACTTAGGAAATCCAGAGGGCATGAGAAAAGCAGATCTATATTTCTTTCTTCCAAGCCTACAGAACAGGCAACTACCATGATAGTCATTGTAACAGAAAACAGAGCATTTTCTACTGCTCAAATTTAAGTAATAGGGAAAAAAATATTATTGCTTCCACTGTAACCAAATCACAGGGAACCTTATACTATCTTACATTTTCTTCCTACATACACACATCAATTCTCCTTTTCAGGAGATTTAAGGAACATCCTTTAAAGTTAAGAAGCGTCTTTGTTTTCTATCTTACAGGGAACTTCTTGATTCCTCTGCTAAGCTCTTGTTGGTTTGCTTTAGGAAACCAGACTGCAAGGGAAACACACATCCATCACTTACTAAGGCCTGAAGGAACCGCAGAGTCAGTTTGCACCACTGCTGACACAGGAGATGGAGAATCTACGGAGAGGTCAAGTAGATCACTTGAGGGAGCAGATGGCTGTTTCCTGTACAGCTTAACATTTGAAAAGGAATAAAGTTGTTTGGGGATTTTTGGTGGGTTTTTTTTTTTGTTTGTTCTTTTCTTTTTTTAAAAAAAGGAACTTGTATAAACAAATTGCTATTTTCAGAGAATATAAATTTTTACAATCAGAACATTTAAAATGGGCAAGTATGAAAGAAGAAAAGGATTTTTTATGTGTGTGTGTCAAAGATAGCTAATGAAACATAAAACACCTTCCAAGAAAGATCAGTTTCAGCAAAGTTGCCATTTCAAAAAAATTAAGGAAAACAATTCCAAAGTAGGAAACAGGACAGACTCAATTCTAAAAAGGAATTGTGAACTTGCTTAGATACAGGTTTGATATCGATCTTCTGATTGATCCTGTACAACTATTTTCATGCTACTCAGCTGTGTTATTGATATTTGATGTATATTTTGGAGATTAATTTTTTTTCAGTCCTGTTTTGAATAGGAAAAGTGCAAAATCACAACAATATTTCCTTGGACACAGAAAAAGGTTCCCTTTGTTTCTCCTGTGAATGTGTTAGAATTAAAAAAGTAGCCAAAGATTTTAATAAAACCACATGCTTGAATCATACAGGTTTGGTCACACCAGACTAAAAGAAAAAAAAAAAATTGTATTTTAAACTTGGAGACTCTTGAATAATATAAAAATGCACAGACTGCATCATTTGGAATATTTAACTAATCCAACAGTGCATCCATCAAGCAAAAACATCCACCTACATAACCAGAATGCAGAAATAGCAGCTTTTCAAGGAAAACAAGATAGTCTTCCACTTTTTTTTTTTTTTTACTAATTGTCAGCTGTATTTCAGCATTTACAATGCAGTCATTTTCATATTGAGTCCTAGATGACTACACAATTATGGCTTAGCAGAAGCTGAAAAATGTGCAAAGCTACTTTGGGCTATATAATTAACAACCATAATTATCAATCAATAAAGGATAGCCATTAAAAAATTGCTCCAAGCCATTATTCAAAATTCAGAAAAAGCTTTGACTCAGAAAAAACCCCATCAGTAAAAGTGAATTCTGATAGTGTAATAGTATTTAGTCCATAAATGCTTAACAGAGAACAAATTAAAAGAAACATTATGGTTCCTCATTTTGTATACAGCAGATAATAGTGCTTAGCTGTAGAGGTAATAAACTAGCATTTGGATGGATCTCATTTTTCCTGACCAAGCTTCCGTCTTATATTTAGCATTATTTGCTACTTCAGTTACATGAATTTGCATGAAATTCTGCAAGTGAGACTTTAGAAAAATCAACAAGAGTAGCATCAGCCTGGTGTCTCTTGTACCTCTCTACTGGACAATAAAATTCTGTGTGTATCAAGAGATTAATTTTCACAATGAACAGAAAAAGGAATGTTTACAGTCCTGCAGTTCACGAGTTCACTCACCTCTGTGCGTTCGCGTTGTATTCTCTGATTCTCCAAAAACCGAACTCTGTTTCGAGAGAACCTGTTGAAGTTGCAGAGTTAGATGTTCATTCTGACATTTCTGTCATGTCACTCATAAGAACATGAAACCAGCTGTAACCAAAGTTTGACTAAAAAAAAGACTCCAGAGCGCCAAACAAGCACTACAGGCGTTCTCTTCTGGGGCGCTTGTCTCTGCATTAGCAATTTGCCTGCCTCTGCTGCAGGGCTGTGGTCCTCTGATCACCTATACGAACATCAGTTGGTTGCTCGTGGGCTCACCTTTGAAGACAGCCATTTGTTTTTTCCAAAACAAAAGCAAGGCACAGCTGACAATGAACTTTGCCTCTGTTCCTGCCAGACAGGTAACTGTGAACACGTGCTGTGCCAAATCTGGCTCCTTCTGACCAGAACACTCTTCCGACTGAGTCTCAGGAAGCCTTCTGTCCTCAGAAGTCCCCACATTCCCCCATGTCATCTCAGGACAAATCACACGCCTACTCTGGGACACAGCCCTCTCATTAGTTCAGGGATTTGAAATAATTTTTTTTAAAAAAGGAAACCAGAAAATCCACCTGCATAAATATTTATGTACTGGGAGTCACAACAGTGTTGCACTGGGTCCAGAGGAGACCCAGTCAAGTGACATTCAGGATCCATAACGACAATCCATTTCAGAAGTGAGAGCCCTAAGTGGCACAGACAGAAGTTGTCTACACAACTGCATCTGCTATTCCGAGTCACCGTACTGGTGAGGGCCACGGAGACAGTATGTGTGCAAGGAGAAACAGAAGAAGAAAATCCCTTTCCAACTGCAGAACATAAATATTTATCCCAGTTACAGGAAGAGCCAAGAACTTGTTACAGCCACTAGAGGGGGTCATTGTGACATACACGAGGCCAGTTTATTGCACAACGCTGATTGCTCCTAATTTGGACTCTATGTTAATAACCAGAAACAGAGAATGCAGCATGACTTGTCTTCAAACAATACACATAGCATGAAACAGATGCAGCTAGTTAAAATCAGTTTGTCCTTTACGCATCTCATTGTTCAGACAGAGTTCCAAAGAACAGAGCTTCTGCAACAAACATTAACCAAATACATTTTAATACTCAGCAACTCTGAAGTGCAATCCATCGGCACTCAGGAAGCCTCATTATATATAAAACCTAACATTATACTACTACAATGCAGTAGTTTTCTGTCCAGTTTCACATTGGCCAATTAATTGCTTCTTCAATCACCAGGTGAGTATTTCGTAAGGAATTTATTGAATTATACCCTCAAGCTACTATTCATAGTTTAAGAGGTTCTTGGCCTTGCCAGTACTCAGTCATAAAAAAAACTGTAGCCCCACATTTGACTTCAGTGGATTCACAGAAGCTGAAGAGAATTCTCATTTTGCTTTACTAAGATGAAAAACTTCCTAAAGCAAGAAGTGAGCACACCATTCTTTCAAGGCAGTTACTGCAAAATATGCTAACGCTGCTGTAGACATAAGATTTAAGGATAAATGAAAACTAACTGTTGTCAAGAATAGGCCTAAAGTCTGTGCCATGACACTTAGAAGAATGAGTGATATTTTCAGTGCAGCATTCAGAAGACGTGTAAAAAGAAAAGAGAGCTATGCTCTCAAAATTTGCTAAATTTAATCATGAACCATTGCACTTGATGCATTATGATTTCTAGAACATTTCTTAGACACAGAGAAGATAACTTAACACGGAATGCTAGTTTCTGCTAAACCACAGTATTCTCCATGAAAATATCCACTGTGATATCTTGGGAGATAATACTGGAAATGTCGAATTTAAAATTAATTTCAGTTTTGCTAGCATCTAGTCATGCTACAATGACACAACAGAGAAATAACACAGGATGCCAATGCAAGTATTGCAGTGCTTCCATGTGCGAAAGAAAGAGACATTTTGTGCTGTAAGACAAGTAGAACAGCGTGTTTCAACCCAGCTGAGAAAAGCAAGTGACTCTCTTAAGCATGTAATGAGGCAGAATGCTATTCCATGGCCGATTTCTGCAGTAAAGCTGTCAAAGTTGTTTGGAAAGGAGAATAAGTATTCTTTCCTGGAAGCATATACACTTAAGAGAGATAAGGACCATCACCTGTACCAAAGGGTCTGTAAAAGACTGATGACAAATTCACTGTGCACTGCTGGAAAGGAACATCAAATCTGAAAGTGGTTTTTGCTTACATGCCTCCACCTGATTTCCCCATTTATACTGTTAACTTGTTTTATCCCATTCCAAGGGTTTTCTAACTACCTTTATGAACTGTTTCTGAAGTGTTTAAGGGAAGGCAAATAAATAATTTTCTCTTTTCACAATCATGTTGCTTTTCTCGATTTAAGGATAAAATCTGTCTCCTTGTGAAGGATCGACATCAGATGTAGGGACCACCTGTGTCCATTAAATGTGCTTATTCAGTTAGGATACTAAATGTGAGGAGAGAGGCCCTGTACTTACCTCTCATGTCCCAGAAGGACATTATTCAGGTCTTCATTTACTTGTATTAACTCAACAACTACATCTTCATTCTCCACTGTCACCAACAATTCCATGATCCTCTCCTGCATCATCCGACAAGTCTTATACAGTTTCTGCTCAAGGCAGAGAAAGAAAAAAAAAATTATAACTGTGCTCTCCCAATTTTGTCAGTTCTGGAGAAGAACGATAAGACACTTGAGCACAGCGGACTCATGGGTAACATTCCTTAATTTATACAAACCGCACACATACCAAACATTGCAAATAGCGTAATTTTCATGTCTTTGATCTCTGCAAGGCAGGCTGACAACACGTATCATCACACTCAGCACTTCTACCCCTACCAAATCCCCACCTCTTGACCTGCCTTTATTTCTAAAGAGATATCTGTCTCCAAAGCCTAAATTACAAATTGCAAAATAACCAAGACCCCTCTGGGTGGTGCAGAGCAAACTTGGTTTGATCCTGTTTGAAGCTGATTAAACTCAGCAGGATACTTCTCATGGATGTAATGAACGTGATCCTTTTCAACATCTGCTGGAAGAAAAGACAATGGCAGTCTAAATCACAGCTCTAACTATTCCTCTAAGTGGGGAAGTTTGGATGCACTTAATCCATGCACTTTTTGAGAAAGCAACACAAACCTAGCAGAACCAGCTGATAGCAGAATTACAAGAGTTTACCAAGTAGAATTCTGCATTATTGCCAGCTGAAATAGAAAATAGTTTATTCATATTCCCTTCCCCTGCAGATTTTGCATGTTGAAAGGAACAAATTCTTTAGCAACAGGAACTTTAACTCAGTCAATGCTTTTTTTTCCTCCACTGCATTTGCAAATGCTGTCTGGCTCTACTTAAGGGAAAAAAAAAAAACCAACCAAAAAACAAAGGAGAGAGAAAATTACTCTATTTGCACACTGCTATTCATAAATTGCTCTGGTGCTATTTTCAGAATGATCCGATTTTTCTTCAAAACACATATACATCATGTAAATAAACAATTTCATTTACGTAAAAGAAGTTTTGCACCCCTTTGCCAATTCTGCATAAGGATTAAAGAGTACTGTACCTTCCAGTATGTATCTTCATAGCCCAGGATAAAACATAAAAATGTATTCAGTTTAATGTCTGTAATTAAATTTTAAACCTCTCCACACTTTACTTCCTGATCCGCATTTAAAAAAATGTGTATTTCTTCTGACTCCATAATACAGGCACACTAGCTCCTTTGTAAATATCAATACTCATTAGAGAAGGAAATTGAGACACTCATTTCAAGCATGGATTTGCTCCTATCCACAATGATGCATGCACTCTTATGTTTTGAAAACTGGAGTTTTACAGTGATGGACTACCAGCTGGTGTAACAACCATTAGTGATTCCAACAAATTTGTGCTAATTCTCAGCAGTTCATGACCTGGACTCAAATTCCTACATGTCCATCAAGTAGGTCTATTTGCTATCCAGTACAAGACTACGTTACTCTTTTTGGCCGATACTGAGCTGTAGCTATTCTTTAACTACTCTTACTAGTCAGCACAATACATCAAGTGAGATCTGTGATCTTAAGCCTTGTCCAAAACAGGGTGGAGGAAGGGAGGAGTCTAGCCACAAATGAAGCTACAGAATGGAAAATATTGCACGGAGCATACCCTGTTACAGCTTTTTATCAAGAGACTCCAGATACTCAGAACGACTGAAATTAATGTCTGCAACTCACTTAAAGCCTAAATAAGCAGCTCTTTTAGTAAACCACTTTGTTCTCTGACAACAAAAGCCTAATCCAAGCAACCCAGGGAAAGCCACAAACAAAAGGGAACATTAAACATTGTCAAAGGAACGGGCTAGGCATGCTTGATGCTTCATACTGCTCAGCGCAAAGGCCAAAAGAACAGAGAGAACAACAGTGGAATTAACATAGAAGGAATGAGTTTTTAGTCACTCCTCCACAAATGGGAACTCCACACCCTGTCCTCAAACTTTTGCCAACAATTTTATTACTGGGAGCGTCAATAAGAATCCACTGGTTTACTGTGGGCAACCTCACCTCTGCGCCCACACGCAGAAGGGCCAGAGTAGGAAACAGGAAACTAAAAACCTACTTTTCCTGTTTCACAGCCAGAAACGCTTCTCTTGTCATGGACTGGACAGAGATGGCCAAGTATACTAAGCCAGTACATTCTCCTACCTGTGGTATCGTTCACTGGTTGGTTAAATCATCAAGGCCAGTTTGCACCTTGGCAACCTTGACGGCAGTAGCACTATAGAAGTACTGTCCACAGAACAGCCAAAGATTAGTTGCTTACGTGATGTTGCTGGTACAACTCAATCCTTCAGCGCAGGCAAAGCAAGCCCTCTGTACTCTACTGCCTTGCCTGTGTTAAAAGCCTGCTCTGCTCAGATCCCTGCTTACATGCCCTTCCTCCTCGGACTTACAGCTCCAGAGATCTCTGCAAAAGAGACAGTGTTGGAAATGCGAGGAATTTCCAGGGGAGGAAAAACCACTTAGAGACTGCATCTGTCTCCTACCTGGCTCCTCCAGACCAGCAGCCCTGTCTGCCATTAAAGATGAGAGACAGTGGCAAACTACTGCTGTTTCTCCATATCTCACCTCCAGGTGTGAGCCAATCTGTAAATGGACACAGCTGAACAGCATGACTTTGAAAGCAAACCAACAGCACCCAATAACGGTTCCTTGCAAAGGAAAAATTCTCCATCAGGCAAAAGAAGCACACCAAAGGCTTTCAAAAATTAGATCAGCTCTCCAACACATTTAATGTTGACAAATTACCAAAAACACTTCCTTATCATAGAAGTTCCAAGGCAAGTCTAGAAACAGCAGGATGTGATAAAAGCTTTTTAAATTCTTGCAGACAATATGGAGCAGAAAAATGTCCAGTGACATAGGTCACTACTAAAATGCTGACGTAATACTGCATTTTCAATTTCTAAAATAGAAAATATAGCATGAGCAAGTAGAAGAAATCACATCATAGAAGGAAAAAGGTCTGCATGTTCACTGCCAAATGTAAACTGGGCTACTGCAGCACACTTCCTTCAGGCTACACTTTAAGAGCGTGTGGATTCATCTACAGCAGAGCAAGCTGTCAATCTCTGAGGTCACGCACATAAAACCAATGCTTCATATTCTTCATTAGCCTTCAGTCTGCCTGTAAGGTACTTGTAATAACACAGAGAGCACTGAAAACTTCAGGACGGATATGAGAGAGAGACTGTCATCATCTATTTTCCCAGAAGGCAACTGCGTTCAACTGGAATGTTCTCAGGGCTGTTTGACAGAACATGCTTAACAGAGAATGCTCCATTATGAAATTCCTTTGCCCTTGGAATTCCCTAGAGCTGAAATTTGCATTGCAAGCTATATCATCCTTTCCTGACTATGTAGATGTCAAGGGAAGGCAAAGGCGACAAGAGAAAGCTGAGCAAAAGCAGAGATGTTGTCAGATTCCATTTGGCAATCTGAATCCAGATGTTAGAAGAAAGCATACAACATATTTAAACTTTGACCAAACCAAACCAATAGCCCCTACCAATGAATTATCACATACCTGTAAAAGATTCATATCATCTGGATTTTCAGAGCCAGGAACATTTTCTTTTAATATTGATGACATGACTCTAACGTTCATTTTTGCCATATCCAGTTCACTGTAGAGTTTCCCAATCTGTTGAGTTTAACAGGACAGAATATCGTGTAGGTGAACAGAGTGAGCAGAATAATTCCTACCTCTAATCCCTACTTTCTTCCCCATTAGCTATAATATGGGCCTAATTAGCACTATTTTACTCTGGTGACACGCCATGAAAATGAATGGAATTAGCTCAGCTTTTATATGTGCAATCAAACTAAGATCCAAGTCTGATAGTATCACTCATTTTCCTTACAGTTAATCCTTCTCACTAATGTTCCTGTTACTCTGCTTAGTTACCTACAGGCCAAGCAGGAATGAAAGTGAAGCGTCCATTCCTTTCTGCTTTTTAGAATAATCTCTTCACACAAGCCCTATGCAAGAGTATCACATTCTCACTTACCTTTGAAGTAACTTTTATCAATTTGCATGACAACATCGTGAGACATAATTAGATATTCTCATGCGTGAGTAAATGATTCCACTTTCTGGCTGGGGTGCAGCCTGGCATGTACTGAACTCACTTCTGCCTACTTTGCTTTCGCACATCGCCATCTAAAACATCTTCAGGTGAAGGAACTTAAAACCATGAACATAGAACCATGCCACTTGAACTGACGGTCCCTTACAGTGGTCTACCCACTCAGGTTGCCAAAAATCACACATTACCAGGGCATTTCAAGTGGACCCGCTCCCCTCTAAACCTGTAGTACTGCACCTGCTCAGGAGTTAACAACAATGTCGGGCCCGTGGGAAGAGGCAGTAAAGAGCGTTTTGCAGGATTTGCAGAAGATGGTGATGACTTTGTAGAAGGCTGAGACGAAGCCTGTAGAAAGACAAAAGAGCAGAGCTTGGGCTTAACAAAAGAACTGAAGTAGACCTCCAGATGAGACAGCTATAAAGCATCTTTGTCAGACTACACAACTGGGCATTAGCTTTCTCATAATCAATGCTCCCAGGGAATTTGTTGAGCAAGGTCTATTTACAAGAATAAATCTAATAGCTATTTTGTAACGAAATGAGGCTTGGAATTAAAATATCTTTTAAATGGGTTTGCAAGCAAATTCCATCACAAGATAAAGTGGGAACGGCTAAGAACAGGCTAGCTCCTTGAGCTCTTAAGCCATCTAGCAGCCAAGAACCCTTCCCAAAGCGCCTCTGCAATTTAACAATGAAGGATAGCTTAGAATGCAATCACACTTGGAAGCAGTGGAAAGCTTGGGGGGTTAAACCTGGGTCCCCGCAGAAGACGAACTACAAAGGCCTTCTGGATCAAAAAGCAGGAACACGGAAGGCTTCACTTGCAGCTAAAAATTATGTTCAGGTCAGCTGTTGCTGAGATCAGCAGAAGGTTTGCCACTGATTTTAACTGGCAGATACACATGGTAGACAGAAGTGTCTATACTGTACATGGTGAGGAAAAAAAAAATTGCCTATTGAGAGCATTCTCCACACACCTTCAAACAATCTTTAAATACATAAGCTTTTGTACACTCCACTATTCAATCATCAAATCAAACTCAGGATAAATCTGAATCATTCATGTCTGCTCTGATTATAGACCTCTAATTCTGTAATTGCAAGGTTCCACTCATTGGTGAATGGCTTTCACACTTCCCAAAACTCCTCTGAACACTCTTCTAATAGAAAAAAATTCTGGACAGAATGGCTTTAAAAACACGTACTGTATTTTCAGTTGATGTCCAATGCCCAAGCCATACTTACACTTGATGTCCTAAATGCTACACAATGTTACCTATGACATACACTTAAACAATACTTATTGTGCAAACAGCTGGAGAGGTATAGACAATAATATTTTCTTACGGATTTCTACCTCTCTTGTTTAATTTTAAAGATAAATAATGCTCATAATTCTGAATAGCATATGTTTTTGTAAAAATCTTGCTCATTTTAGTTGAGGCTTTCAGAAGTTGACAAGTTTGGAGCACTCAGCTCTCATTCATTTTGGGGTAAACAAGATGTCCAAATCCTTTATACGCTAATCTGTGGTTTGAAATAAAATAAAGAAACGATTATATAGGCCAGGTTTCTTTGTTGTTATCTTAGCTGTTATAATTGAAACTGATTCCTGCTCACGTGCTTAAGTAGGTTGGTCATATTCTGCCCTGGAGCATTTAAATGAAAAAAACCAAACCAAAACAAACACACCTTCTTTGTCTACAGAGCTCATGCAATTAACACATTCTTTTTCTGATTTACAACGGCTAATGAAGTATCCTTGTGTATCCCCACCTTAGGTCCCCCTTTGCTGGTGTCAGAAGATGGAAACTCCACTCCTTTCTTCAGCAATTCTATATAAACTTCTTTTACTTCGCTCACATCCACCATTCCTTGGAAGCCTCGGGCCCAGGTCTAGTTGTGAAATAGCAGGAACAGTAACAGTCACAGAAATGGACAGCCAGTGGGTCAGACAAGCGCTTCTAAAACACGTGGTCCTAAAGGCAGGTCACTCCCTCCATCCACCCCAGCTACTCCATTCAAAGCAGCAGGAACCACAAAAAGCTCCCCAGTTACCTCTCATCCTGCTTGCTAAGTGCAACCACAGAGGGAGCACACACACAGGCTGGAAGGGGAATATAAAAGCTGGAGGCTGGCCGTTTTCCAGTTCCCTCCCTTTATCTTCCAGTCTGTGCTACTTCTGCACGAAGCAGGAGCAGCAAGAATACAGTCTGCTTCGGGAAGAGGCTTCCATCAGTATGTTACAGTAGAGAAGGGGGCTGCATCCTTAAATGTTTACTACATAGCAGAGACACACACACTTACTGTTTACTCTAGACTTACCATGACAAAGGTCAAGATTTTCTCCTGCAGGTCAATCGGCAGATTGTATCTCGGATTCAGCAGTTTCACCAGCTTGTCTTTACAGAAATCTTTCTTCACAACTAATGACTGGAACCTTGGGCCACAGTTCTCTATACACATGTCAAGCAGCTGCACACACAAAAAGCTTCTGTTACACAGATACTAGGGGAAAAAAAAAAACCCTACTTGACTGCTTTTATTCCTTCTGTTTAATTTGTTCCAAGGTGTTAAGGGGAAAGTACAAACAGATACGAACAGATTATTGCCAGCTATCTCACTGGAATGCCTGATGAGGTTACTACAGGAAAACAGGAGCTCACTGTGCGCACTGTTACACCTACACAAGGCAAAACTAAAAGTGTTAGCCAGAGTTACGCTGTATTTAACAGGGAAGTATGGTCACGCTTGTTTCCATGTCACAGTAGTTACTAAACATACTATACCTTAACAGCATGAAATCTGTCCATAGCTTAAACACGACTTGTACAGATTCAGTAACAGAATTAATTCACTGCCTAACACATCGGTACCCTGGTCTGACAGATTCTTAAGAGCTCTACAAGAGAAGCAAGTAAGATTATTAAATGCCTCTCTTCTAATCCATCCTGTAAGTGAAAGGCTAATGAAAAAATAGAAAAGAACAAATTCAACAACTCGGAGTACAATTTCTTCACACATTTTAAAGGTCACATCGACTTCAGACAGAATAGCTGAATTGTTCCAATTGTCAGATTCACCTTCATCAAAGAAGTCTACCTCCAAAACTCTGCTTGAAAAGCTCAGAGTGGGATCCCTGCAAGCAACACGTCTGCCCTGTCAAATACAGCAGTATGGGATAATGACAGAATACCTCTCCCTTGTACACCTGGAGGTGGTCGATTACAATTCCCGTTTTACAGAAGAGATATCAAAAGCTGTCAGATTGTCCCAGTCACCTGAAATCAGGCCAGTACAAGTCTTGATAGGAAACTGGGGTCAGCCAGGTCAGGTTCAGGACCAGGACCAGGACTCATCTTGCCTGGCTCGAATCTGGACATCAACCACAGGACTACGATGCCTCATGCAGACAAAAAAACGGTCACTCTCAATTTAAGAGAGAAGATAGAAAGGTGAAAGCAAAGAATAGAAATTAACAAAAATTTGCAAAATTTCATGGGTTTTGAGCAAAACTTCCCCTGAATCATGCAACAGACAGGCTATATTCCCAAAAGGACACACAGATTTCAAAGGATGCTATTGTAATCTTTATAAAAGTAGGTTAAATATACTCTCCTATTCAGAGCAGACTACATTTGACTAAGTTGAAATCATTCTAGTAACTCATTTTCTAGCCTCTGGAGTTAGGAATTTTTCTCCCAGTGTGATCAGGAGTGTTTAGGAGAAGAGGTTTAAGACCAGAAGACAATATACTGCTGAAATGAAAACAGGGTAGAACAAAGAGACACTGGCAGACTGCTGTGCAAAAATCTAACAGAGATAATTAAAAAAAAAAAAAAAAAAAAAAAAAAAAAAAAAAAAAAAAAAAAATCTTCGCTCAAATCATTATTTTTCATTTGAAAGCACACATAAAACATATGCTAATAAACCAAGTCATTTGCCTGCGCAGCACTTCAAAGGTGGTGCGTGTAAAACATTTTCAACCCAGTGCATGGGAAATTCGGTATGCTACTTCCTATTATTAATTCCCTACTTAAAGGACTGAGTATTTACTCTCTGAACAAAAGTACGGAACTAATGGGCTAGATCCTCCTCTCAAATATGCCAGTCCAGCCCACTCACTCAGACTGAAGCTAAGCTAGTGTAAGAAAAACAAAAATTTGACTTAATTATTTTTAACTGGACCATTCAGGAACAAGCCACTTTCAAGCTAATAACACCTTTCATTAGTTCAATGTGGTTATTTATGATTGTAAATAGGAGGTCACCTTCCCAAGCACTTCCACTGGAATTAATAGATCCAAGGTGGCCAAGTTAACCACCACTCCACAATGGAATCTCAATAGAAACAAGCTTTAGTAACAGAACAAATTAACTTCAACCAAGCCATGAAGCTTCCTCTAAATGACACGCAGGATCTGAGAACTGTTGGAACTGACAGAGCTGCTATGTTCCAGGCTAGCTGATACCAGACACCTAACTGAGAAAAAATCTGCACTGCGCAAAAAGGAGGGCAAATCGCACAACCAAAGCCTTCTGGTTCACATGACACCAACACAAAACTAAAAGGATAAAAGGCATCTGAACAGAGGTAAAGACAAACTGTAAGGCAGAAACAAAAAGGGGAGAAATTGGTGGGTATAACAAAGTCAACCACGTGTCTCATCAACAGAGACCTCTCTCAGAATTCAGTAGGACCATCTGCTCATCTAAAGCAGCCAAGTATGGTCCATAAAGCTGTAATGAATGGATGTAGGTTGTGATGGATACTTCTCAGACCTACGGCAAATGCAAGAAAACACAGATGGAACAGTTTGCTTCTTCATATTTCCAACTCAAAGGGAACAAGTCATTAACCCATCTCCAGGATTATGCTCTACTAAACATACGCTAATGTCTACCCAGCAGAGTTTTCGAACAGCAAGACACTATTTCCAAGGGCCAGCATTTAGGAGAAACCTGCGCGAGCAGTTTTTTCAGCTGCCATTCATCAATTACAGCATAGTGGCTATGTAGGCTTTACCAAGATTCTGCATTTCAAAACTAATTTTTCAGAAGTCTTTAATATTTCAAATTATAAAACCACCAAAATATGAACGTCTTTTGCTCCCACTCAATGTCCTTTTCTTTTCCTCTTTACCCATATATACCATAAAGTGTAACAGAACTGACTAGGACTTTTTTGATTGAGGAGCTGGAAAGGTCTCTCACGTTTTTGTTTTTTAGATCTTCTGCTTCGTGAAATGTTAATTTAACAAAGGAAAATCTAAAGGCCACATTTGCCATGTGAATTTTTTTTTTTACATGTGAAAACTTAGAAAATATTAAAAGGAAAAACAGAAAAAAAGCCTAAGGCAAAAAAACCAAACTGTGAAATTTAAATCTAACCAATGACTTCCTTTAAAATATTTTCCAACAACATAATGCAGAAATGAAACCATAATTCCATCCTAAATTTCTGCCCGTTGCTTTGCATGTAAGAGTGTGTGTGTGGACACATTCAATAAACTGCTTCCCCACGTGCTGCTGAGTTCCTAAGCCCTTAGAGGCCTCAGAACTGGGGCACTGCAGTAAATGCTTTACAAAACCGAGGGAGATCTACAGAGAACCGAACGGGTGTCTCAGCGTTCACTACACAAACAGAGGTTATGTATCCAAAGTCTATTACTAATGAGGAGTCAAGTAACACACACACACTTTGTTGGATTTCTGCCTAGAAGTTCTAATCCTCTTCACTCCCACTGTGACATCACCACTGCCAAGCCTGGTCTCTTGGCTTTACCAAAGACCGTACATGAAGCAACCACGCAGCCTGACACGCACACACCCCAATCCAGGTGACTTCACACGCAGCAGGTAACTTCCCCAGATCAGAGTACGTGAAGTCAAGCCCCAGTCAACACAATATACAGCTGGCTCTCACCCTTCTTCCTCCAAGTAAATAAATAAGCATCTACGAGCCAGGAGGAGGAAGACACTGTTGAAATTTAACACATCTTGATGTTAGACATTCAATAAGGGCTATTGTGTGCAGTTGTGCTACCAGATGAGGACTTTCACATTTCACTCTGTGTGTATTCTCTGGGAATAAGCTCCTTAAGGAGTTTCATTAGAAAGACTAAATTCCAGAATTTCAGGGTTGAGTAAATATAAGCGGATCAAAGTACATTTCAAAAGAAAAGTGATTTCTAGATCTGTTGACTTCTTACTTGCACCTAATGTAGGTAGGAGAGGCTATTTGATGTAGAGTCTTAAAAGCTGGAAGACCACATTTACTCTAGAAGATACAGACAATAACTTACAGTTCATCAAATAAGAGCCCTTATTTTTGTAGTAATGTGGGAGAAAAACAATTTTTTACACGTAAGATTTGCACGAGGGAGGGCTTGTGTTTTGGGAGTTTAAAATAATTTCTGTGTTTCCATTTGCAATGATTTGCCATTCCAATCTAAGCATTTCAAAATGGGAAATAGGAACAATTCCATCAAGGCAGTCAGGAACATAAACCCAGAAGATACAGCACATAGAAAGACTGATTTGGGAGCAACGGAGTTAAAAGTCATACATGGTCAGCACTGAGGTCACCAAAGGAAAGGTTTTACACGGGCTAAACTGATGGCAGCACTTGTCTAAAACAAGAAAACGGACAGGAGCCAGGGGCAGAGGGAAAGGTAAGGATGGAAGCTCTTACATAAGAAGTATATGAAAAGGAACTCAAGGAGAAGAAATCAGCAGTCAGAAAACAAAAGCTGGGTCAAAAGGATGCAATTGCCTGGCAGGCACGGCTACACGCATACGTGTGAGTGGGTGAGAACAGACACGAGAACGGGGCCTGGAACGGTGAAGAGCCTCTGAGAAAGTGGTGAACTCCAAGCACAACTGAAACCTGGTACACACTCCACCTGCGTGCAAATACCTCATGCTTCCAGGTAAACGTGATTAAGTTCTTCCCTGGATACACCTGAAACAAGATCCTTCTCCCACCTGTATGCTCTTAAGAGCTAAGCTACAATGTCACCTTGGCTATACCTGCAGAGTAAACATCCAGTGAAAGGCTCTTAAATCTAAACACTGGGTTATCGTAACTCCCGTTGACTGTGTTAGATATTCAGAAAAGGACTGAGGTGCACAAAGACTGCAGGAGAAAGAAAGCAGATCTGATACAGGGATTGTGATTACAGCGGAAACTGAGTGTTTCTGTTATGCAAACACATAGAACATACCAAAAGGTGACTCATGAGACAGTGAAGGAGGAAGCCAGGAAAGAAGTGAGGAAATGAACGAGCTGAAGGTATACATGGGTATGTTTAACACATTTATCTGCATCTCTAACTTGTCAGGAGACACTTGGGCAACTGCTAAGTGACCTACAATTTGGCACTATCAATCACCTATCTTCCTTAATCACTTCTCAGCACGTATTAATATAGATAATGATTTTGCACAACAAACACCAAACCCCTGAATAATAGTACTCAGTGTAACACAGACAGGCCTTTACAAGCTCAAAAAAGGAAACTGTAAAGAAAATACTTCTAGACAAATAATGAAAGACGCAAATCTTCAACTACTTAAAATACGAATGGTATGATTCTTCCCACAGTTGCACTATTGTTAGTCTAGAGTAATTCAGGTGAGAAACTCTGCACTTACGGCAGTCTTAGAAACTTTCTGCTACCACCTACATCACCGGTGTTAGGAAAAACAGAGAACTATGTTAACATACTACACTAAATCTTACACTGACTGAATCACAACATTTCCCCACAATCTGGGATAGTTCAGAAACACTGTCGGATTCTGGAGGTCAGGTTATCTCAAACAAGGATACTCCCAGCCACTCCAACCTTTAATCATAACATCTGAACCTTATGTGGCTTACCCCGTGTCTTGCTCCCTTGCTTAACTCGCCAACGTTACCCTTTCATTCAAGTTTCTCGTACATACGTGGTAACACTTACCTCTACAAAACAGGTACTGCACATTCCACCACGCTGCATACCACGCTTAGTTTAACTAAGATCACACAAGGTGAGTAATACAATGGTCAAATGTAGCTTTTATGTAATATCCCAACCTCTGTATCTTTCACAAACAGGTGGGGCACTCACAGAGGGACAGGCACTGGAGTAAATAACAACTATGCTACTTTTACATAGTACAGGTTTAAAAAAAAAAAATCCAAAACTGCAACAATAAATTTATGAATTTGCATCATGCAGGACTCTCTGGAACAGCAGTAAACTGTCTGATCTGCACCGTGCTAGTGCTGTACACACAAACAACAGACAGAAAACATCCTGGAGAGTTGTGTCAGTGATAATTTGCATGCCACCTTATCGTTTAAAATGTTCTCCTTCTTAGTGTCTAATTAATATAAATATAGCTGTACTTACAGACAGGGTAAGCCTGATCTCCTTGTGGTTACAGTTTTTGGAGAGTTTTTTCTTTAGCGCTTTAACTGCATCTTTAGGCCTGTGACAAGAAATTAAGTAGAAAAACTTACCAGTGAAGTTAGACTGTTTTTCTATTTCATAACTTAATCCAAGAGCAAAGAAACACCAGCCTGAGATATGGGACCAAACTCATCCCTGTATTTACACCCACACAAAACTAGAGCAATTGCCCCATTGATTTCAGGAAAATCACTCCAGCATTGAGCTAGAGTAACAAAGCAGTGAATCAGGTTTGTTACTGCAGACTGTGCATTACTCCAGAGACTTGTGCAGAGAAATAAACTTATTATCCTCTGCAAAGTCTCATCCAAAATTATATTGTTTTGGTGTTGTACAATAGATTTACTTATCTAGCTTTTATTGCTCTGAAAGGGAATAACAACTGGCAGCTGTATCAAGAGTTGACTGGTACCTATTTTCCATGTATGATGCAATTAAAAAATATTCCCTTGGGAGTGCTGTCAGGAGCAGGGGTGTCTTGGCTAACTTCCAATCTTATAATCGCAGGATGCTTTTAACTCATCTGAGTAATTACCGTGTACGGATGGACAACACATTCCACTCCAGAGATAGTGGCATTTCTAGCCCAGTCATTTTGATTTCTATATATACACCTCCTACCTTTTAACTCTCTATCTACGAGGAAAAGGGTGGAAGGTAGTATCAAGCTTATCACGTGCGGGAAACAGTTTTGCCTGATTAGTATGGGCTATCTATAGTGCACAATTATTAGGGCCAGCTCAATGCCCATAATCAACAAAAACAGAACATCCTCAAGTTTCTTTAGGATCTCTCTACAATCTAAAATAGAGCAATAGGCATAAATATAATGTTCCAATAAGAAAAAAAAGACATCTTTGTTGAAAATATTTGAAAGCCAATGAAATCAAATAGCTATTTACCATTACTACATTTTTCAGTTTGAAATGTTATTGTACTTCATCAGGAAAAAAAAAAAAAAAAAAAAAAAAAAAAAAAAAAAAGAAGAGATTTCTCTATTTTTCTTAATCCTATGTCATACCCAGTCATACCAGTAGACCATCAAGTGACAGAGAGGAAAACTTTCCCTTGTGGAAAGCTGTACTACTATTATTGCACTCCTGCTTCTCTCACTGAAGCATCTGGAAATGCTCTGGTAGGGGCTGGATATTGCATTAAAATAACTATTTGCCTAATTAGGTACAGCAGTTCTGCTGTTCCTAGTATCCTGTTACAGACTAGGACGAGTAGCAGTTGCCTAGGAGGAAGTTATAAGGAGTTCCTCTGTAAGCATAAGCTGTGCACAAGAGGAAATACTTTATTAAAAAAAAGCTCTATTGCATAGAAACGCCACATAAAAACTAACACTGAGGGTCAAAGCATGTTGTTGCTTATGGCAATGACCAGCAAGGAGTTATTACTGACATTCCAAGCTCTCAGAGCCACGGGGAGTGTGGGATCCAAAAAAAACGGAAGGAAGGAAAAGCTGATATAAAAGAAGATACTTGTGCAGAAACTAAGGCATACCTCATTTCCTGGAGAGAGTTCTCCAGCTGGTGTTAAAACAGGCCAATGCTAGCAGTGAGTTCTTGCAATGCAACACTGAAGTTGATCTTACATGAGAACAAATTTCCTTCTTCCCCTTTTACAGGTGGAAACAAGGAAACACAAAGCAGCAAGCGGCCGAGCAAACCAGAACGTGGCCGTTCTGAGTAAAAGGCCACCTCTGTCCTGCAAGCCGCAGTACGCACGTTGATAGGAAGGATCCCACCGAACAAAAACCCAGCCAGCGTATCGCTCCTGCTGTGGCGTAGGCTGGCTGAGAAACCGCACAGTGCAAAACTCCTATTAAGTTAAAAGCACAGAGTTTTAAACAGCGTTGTAGACAAACAAAAAGCTGAAGGTCTTTTTCCTGGCTGGGTTTTGCAGAGCACGGGGGCACCTGCTTGGCTTGACAAGCAGTACAAGTTACACAAAACATGCTGGACTCGGGTGAAAAACCTACATTACCGCCTTTCTCTAGCGCTCGTCTGCGGGGAAGGGCCTACAAGTCCTGACAGCTGAGCAAGAGGCACTGAGACAGCAAAACTCTGCCCTAGGAAGGAAAGATACCTGCTCCCTGCTGCTATTTCGTTTTGGGTAACTTCACATACCTGTCGTACCCCGCCTGATCGATTTTGCCCTGCCCTCGAGCAACGCTTCTGCCGCCTCCGAGACCAAAATCCGGCTGTTTTCATTTCCCACAGAAGGGGACAAGCCGCGGCACCGCCGGGCCCTCCGACAGCTGGATGCCCCCACCCCGCGCCCGCAGCCCCCTGCCCGCTCACCCCTCCTCCGTCGCGTTAATCACGTCGCAGATGTGCATAAACTGTCCCCACTCCTCCGTCTGCAGCGCTCCGAACGTCGCCCGCTCTGAAAGACCAAGGACAGCCGCCGTACAGCCGGTCCGGGCGGGAGGGGACCGTCCCGCCGCTCCCCTCGGGCTCACGGGCTGCGGGACAGGGCGGGACGCGGCGCCCCCTCGTTACTCACCGACCAGGCTGCCCACGGCGCTGCTGAAAGGGTCCTTCGGAGCCTTCCCGAAAGCCATGGCCGCTGCCGACGGGGTCCCGCAGCCTCTGAGGGGCGGCAGCCCCGTCCCGTCCCGCCGGATCCAGCCGCTCCCTTCCTGGGACTGGGGCGGAGCCGCCTCTCCAGGTGCCGTCGCGGCTCCTCGCTGCTGATCACGTGCGGGCCGGGCGGGGAAAGGGCTCGGGCGGCGAGGGGGGCAGCCCGGCTCGGCCGCGGGACGGGTTTGGGCTGGGGCGCGGCCCCGCCGGAGGGCTGCCCGCATGGGGTTCCCGGCAGCCCGGCCCCTCACGGCTGTGTCTCGCGGACGGGCCAGCCCCGCACACCCCCGTCCCGTCCCGGACCTCCAGGCGGGATCACATAGCCACGTCCTCCTTTTCCTGCTCCTCGGCTAGTGTTTAACGTGGGACGGGACCCCCCAGTTCCCTCAGCCGTCTCCTAAACGGGAGTCAATAGCTGAAACCACGAGAAATGTGGCATTTCGTAAGGCAAAGCCCAGAAACACCTGGGTCGGACCTACCCAGCGCTCCAACCTGCCTCTCGGCACCTGTGACTTGGAAACCTGCCTTAACTTCAGCGGAAGGGGGGGAAAAAAACCCCTGCCTTGCACCACTCACTCGCCCCGCCCCAGCCGAATCTGTTCGGTAATGCAGAAGACCGATGGTAATTTTCTCTTTTCAGGTATTTTTAAGAACCTTTAATAGCAGACCTGACTTTAAAGGATCACCTTTGTGATACAAGTGTTAAGACCTTCACTTCGGGTATGAGACCACAGAAAACAGGCTTTTCAAATGCATCAAAATAGAACGCACGCTTTAAGTTGATACCTGATGCGATTTGCTTGTTAAATTGATTACACACAATTCATTAATTTAAAAAGATGGCTGCAAATGCAGCGAGGGACAACTGCTACACCACACCGCGCACCGTGTGCAGACACGTTTCAAACTTTAGCGTGCACTGCTATGAAATCACGGGCTGACCACTGCTCCTGCAACGTTCATGCATGTTTTCTCAAACCCCTATGTTCTTTTCTGTTTCCCAGATTTAACAGCAACAGATGCACAGATCTCAAAGCAGCAGGGGGACAAAAAAAAAAACAAACCCACACCAGTGCATGTAAGTTACATTCATAAAGTCATCTTTTGCGTTCTGTAGGAACCACTAACACATTCCTCCCGCCACGTGCACATTTCCACACCTGAGCCTTTCTTGCTACAATTACCATCAATGACTTCCATTGTGTCACTGCATCACAAGTCTGACTGTATCTCAGACGTGTATAATACTTGGGAACAAATGTGGCATGAATGAAAATAAAAACCTCAGCTATAATTTTTGTTGACTGAGAGGTGTAATTATTTCTGTATCAAACAGATACGGAATCATATTAACTAGCATTTGAGTACAACTTAATCAGTCCTACAATCAAAACAGGATATAACCAAAGAAATTATTTGCCTGACATTAGAATTTAATGAATTAACAAAGCTGTATTTGCACTGATTATGAGATAAACTCATTTTACTTCCTTTTGCATTTTGTGTAACTCTATGGCCCCATCTACTGGATGGCTTCAACATAAAGCCTGGAGAAGAACATTCCTTTTTTTTGTGTACCTGCAGGTATCTCTACAAAAAGCAAGTTATTACAAGAACATTTGTAATTTGATCATGTACAATGAATGCATGAGCTGAGTCTTTTTCTTACTCTTTCTACAGTAAATAGGTGGAGTTCATCATAGAGCTTGGTGAGGTTCCATTTGAGACCGTTTCTAATGAATACATCTAAATTTTCCACACTTTTGTTATTCTTGCCCTTTGGTCAAAACAGGAGTTTATTTATTCTTAGGTTCAGAATTTGGAAAGATATGTTTATTTAATTTGCTCTTTAATGCCGAAACTGAAATAAGGGCCTATTTAAATTAGTCCTTGTTAAACCTGCAATGTGAGTTAGATCTTGTTTCAGAGACCATATTTTATTCAGCTACTCAGGGGAAAAAAAATCTGATGAACCATTTTTTTTTCATTGGAATTTACTAATTAAAGTTACTCATCAAAATCAACTACTGGTCTAGATCTATGAATTTGTAGTGGGCTTCAGGTTCTGCCTCTTCAACCTTCACTGGACTGGAGTCCTTGGTATTTATAAGTTGGTGATCAAAAAGTCCCAGGAGAGTCCTGCTGCTCTCCTTACAATTTTAGTATTATTGCAGATATAGTATTATACTTAATTATTACTATTAAGGGACATATTCTGTCTTTGCAAGCACATATAATGTGTTATAAAAAGAAAGAAGGAAGAGGCTAAATGATTTCTCTTAGCAAAATGTTTTGAAACAAGAGTGTTTAGTGTCATATTTTATGTCTGCCTCTTGAGCTAACATGGATTTATACCAACATAAGCAGTCTTGTCAATGTAATTTTATTTGTACTAGTGATTTTGCTGATGCTGCTATGTCAATTACAAATATAAAATCACATCTGTAGTTGCTACAGCTATGCAGAGATTTTTTCAATCTAGTTTTGCTGGTTTTAAAGTTCAGAGTTATGTATAATTAATTTAGTTTCTTAAAAATCACACCTTTACCTTATTTAGTCTTTGGTCCTATTGTCAACGAATCACATACACGCACACCCCCCACACTGAGTGAAATACTTAAACAGCTGTCATATTTATAAACTGATTTACAATATTGACTTGTACCTGCTGTTATTTTTTTATTATGAAAATTATAAACCATTGTGATGATTTTTGGTTTCATTTAAAAACAAGAGATTCTTAAAAGATCCTTATTCAACAGAGATGAGGTGAGGAGTTGCGAAGTATTCCCCCCTCTCAAGAGCTGTATTTACTCTCACAGTCCTCACCGGCAGTCTATTTTAGAGCAATTCTTCCTTGTTATCCAGTACAACAAAGATACAATCAGCGGGATTCTCACTGTAGCTCATTAGACCAGATGCTGGTTATGGCCTGTGCTGGTAGCTCAACTTGAACAAACAGCTAGAGGGCAAAATCAAATCCCTTCTGCATCATCTCCATTAGCTCATTGCCTTCGGATGACAGCAAACCTCATCAGGAGCTATTTGAGCAAATTAAATTAATGTTTGGGCCCCATTCTCGCTTAGAATAAGGAGCTGCCCCCAAATATCTATTTAAGTAATTACTACTTTATTTTTAAAAAATCCAAAGCCCATCCTGTTAGCAGCATTATTTAATCTGCCTGCCTAGAAAAAGAGAATATCACAGTGCAAGCAGGAGATGTCTGTGCCCTGCAGAGGGCAATCCTGCTCAACGAATCTCCTCATTTTTCATGTGGTGGGTACTCGAAGTGGAGGATGGTTTATCGCAAAGGCAATACCCTACCAGCCATATTGGGTTTTCTCAAACACACAGCGTGGTTCAGATGCAGCTCTTCAGCATTATAATGCTTTCTTGTCATTTAAAATTAAAAAATATCTCTGTATATGCAATGCAAAGAGTAGAAGAGGGTAAGGCATGTGGTGTTTTTCTGACTGACAAGAGGATGAGAGGTTTTCTTCCTCTTGGTTCTGCGCTGCGTTTCCTGGGCCACACAGCCTCAGCCCTGTCACTGCCCTGGGCCCTTCATGTGAAGTTGGACAAATCTGTATTCCTGCCCCTTCTAAAACACTGAGAATTTCAAGTGAAAAACATTTTTTAATAACGCACTATGGGAGTCACAGCTAATTCAAAACAAAAACCACGTGTACCTTATTTTACCTAAGGCTGAGTGAGTGTAAATTCTTTCAGAAATAAGTATTTTACATCTGTTCATGCTTCCCCCTCCCCCTAAGATTACATATTGCTTCCCTCTGGGATTTTACCCTCCTGATGTGGTGTTAATCCAAAAGCTGTCCTGCTTCTTCTCCCTTTCCTTTCAGGAAACAATCCTCTTTTTTCCTCTGGACCAAGACTGGAGGTGAATATTCTGTTGTATATTTAGGAAACTCACCAAAGCCTTTTCTTGAGTTCACCTTCTCAGAGACAAAGATGCATCATCCAGTTCCCCCAGCTTCTCTCCAGAGGCATGTTTTTCTGCAATGGATTCCAGATTTATAAAGAAACGAAATCATTATTATACTGCAGAATATTGTGAGTCTTGACTCAACTTTCCTGTATGTGATTAATTATTAAATATAGCTTATCCACTAGAAGGTAGAATCCTCTGCCTGACTCTCACAGGAAAACTTGGAAAGAAATAAAAAAAACTCCCTGAATCTTAAATTACAGGAATTGTAGATAGTTTTCCTGTGAATGGGATGTGACTGCTATGTATATACTGCCACATAAAGAGCAAGCTCAAAATGGAAAATAAGGTATGAGCTTGGTAATTAAGATTTACAGCAAACTGGCGTATGAGAAGTTGGGAACTTCTCTATTATCTTGTCTGCAAAGGAAAATGGTAAATAACTGGTTTGCATTTAAGCTGACAATGAAGAATATATGAATTGGCCAAACATCTCTTTACACTAGAGGCTATTTAAATATGTTTATTTCACAGGAGATCCTTTGTGAATTTGGACAGCAGTAAAAACACAATTGTCCAATTAAACCAGGAATGCCTTCTGAGTTACCATGACACTTTTTTTTTCTCTGTGGTACACAGCAGGACATTCAGATTACATATGGTGTACATTACTGTGTGCTATAAGTTTAGTTTAATTTTGTTTTCAAATTATTGAAGTTCATGATAAAAAATTTTCATATTTCACTCTTAGCTGCACTGCAAATTTCTTTGCCTTCAATGAACAAGCTTGAAAAATTCTGTGATACTAACTGGTGCGCTTTTTAAAATAAAAAAAAAAAATACTTGACAAGTGATGAGGTCTTCAGGTAGATGTTTTCATCTATAGGTGTGCTGAAATGTGATATAACAACAAGTATTTTTTGTCCACTATTTTAAAACAAAACTAAAAAGCAAAAAAAACTAATCCCCAAATCCTTACATACCAAGTGTGTGGTATAAGAATCCTTTCAAAAGCTCCAGGAATCAACCTGCAAACTGAATCAAGCTGGTATTTTCAGTACCAGAAACCATCTTGATTATTTGGACATTATTGCAATTATCAGAGAAGAAAGCAATCTTGGAAGAAACTACAATCCTCAACCTTTGCACATGAGGAGCAAGTATAGCCTTTACCAGGAAGGTCATTTTTCTCATCGCGACACTCCCACTGCCAGTTGAAGTGCAGAACAGCTCTAGGCAGGAGCTTAGTTCAGCACTGTTTCTTCTGATTTTCTTAGCATTTGGAGAATAGCAATAACTAAACCCAGATCCTTTAAGAATACGCATTTAATAAAATAGTTTTCAGGCATTGTGTTCCAATTGAATAATTTCAGCAATATTTGACTGCCCACAAATAGACATACTGGCTTCTGGAACAAATATCCAAAAGCTTCGTAGTGAAGTCAGGGACTGGTAGCTCTGTGTCACCCACAGAGCCCTGGTTCAAATCCAAGCTTTCTCCAACTAATGTAATGCCATGCCGCTCACACGGCTATCTCTCCTGTCCTAATTAACCAGGAGTCTCAGCTGAGCTCTCTGCTGGATTTTAATTACAGAGTTATTAATTCATGGAGAAAAAAAATTGACAGATGTTTCAGGTTGGTCGTAGCAAATTAAAAGGCAGGTGCTTGGCATAAAAACTCAGAAATTATTAAACAAATGACTCATGGATGTTTAGCTGTTTTACAGTGAGCAGTGTACACAGTACCATTTCGTGTTTTGTAGCACAGGGTGACTTCTCAGGATAAAAATAAAAATAACTATAGCGACAGATTTTGCTCTGTCTAGTTTTTAAAGGTAAAGAAGCTCATAAATCTGTATTCTTAATTTGGTTTATAGCTTTTGTTTGGCTCATTTTACTCCCCTTTGCTCTAAAAAGAAAATCCACTATTTTCTTAGGTTGCTAGTTTAAAAAAAAATGTGTGATGCCAAAGTAAATAAAGGAACTAGTTGGTTACTCCACAGTTAATGTTACTCTAACTGAGCATATGTATGACATAAAATAAAAGACTAATTTTAGTCTCTTATAAGGGACAAAAAATGTTGCCATAATTTTACTAATAACTTCAATCACTTGACAAAGCAGCTTAGAGAAATGTTAGCTCACATCAATTAAATGCATTACAGGAAACACAGGCATGGCCTGAAAAGCTCCCAAGGTCAATATTTTAAGGAAAGCAAGGAGAAACCAGGGCCGAGATTTTGAGCTCTTCATCAATTACGCTGTTCCACAGGAGTCTTCATCTAAGGTCTCAGCAAGTCTTATCTATCACGATGGTACGCACATCTCTTAGCGGAACTGAAGAAACAGTCTTTCAGTAGATGGTTATTAAAGAGGGTCATTTGGATACAGGTTCTGTCTCTGTTCTGGTGGTTTTCTGCTAGGGAAAGAACTGTTACAGAATTTGTGTGTTTTGTTTTGTTTTTAAACTGAACACGGATACCAATTTATGGTACAATCCTCTTCTGAATGAGCCATTTTGTATTGTATGAAAAATTACAAGGTGTTTTGCCCATGTTAGGATTTCCCTAGTGTTTTTGTTTTTTCTTTAACAAAAGGGTAGCTCAAACTATGCTTCTCATCCAAGTCAATAAAAAAATTATTCAAAGCTAAAAACCATCAGGATTCATTTTAAGAATGCAGAACCAGATGTGTTCACAATTTCAGAACTAGAATTGAATGAAAACAGATTCCCAGGAACAGTTTGATTTTGACAAATCAGTCTTCACTTACCAGAGGTGTTTTCTTGGAAAAATTCCCCACCAGCTGTAGATTTTACCACACATTACTTGCTTCAGAACTAAGAGGAAGTTAAAAAAAAAACAAAACAAAACCGCTTTCCAGTAGAGGTAGAGCTATGGGAACCTACGAAAAGACTCACTTCAAAGGCAGGGATTCTCCTACTGTCCGAGTGGACGACGTAGAGAAAATTTTGCCAACTTGTTAAATGGAAAGGCTCGGCTATGTATCTCCCAGTTAATAGAAGAAACAAAACAAAACCAAAAAAAAACCATGCAGATTTTAACGCTGTAACTCAATGCAAGCTGAAGAATATATTTCCCTGTTGCTAAGGGAGGCAAACCCTCATCTGGTTTCTTAATCAGAACACAGAAACAAACTCTGCCTGTGTTTGGACTGAGCCCTCTTCTAAGGAAGAAAGTATAGAATCATAGAATCATAGAATGGTTAGAGTTGGAAGGGACCATCAAAGGTCATCTAGTCCAACCCCCCTGCAAGAAGCAGGGACCTCCCTGACTAGATCAGGTTGCTAAAGTATTTGTATTTCTTTTACTTCCACCACACTTCTGCGCAGTTAGTGACTGCTGGCCAGTGCACGTGGCTCTGACCTTCAGGGTTTCTGCAGAGCTGGTGCCAACAGACTAATGCACGTGGCCTAAATGAGATTTGTGGCATTGTCACCTCCATGAGGCCATGCTAAGCCTCGAGTACTGCAGAGCAGGGGAATCACGCACATTTCTCATGGAGCTGACCCTTAGTTTCCATTGCAGTTCACTGGGTTTTGCAGCGTGTATATAAACCGAACTGTTTGTCATGGAGCCTGAGCTCGCTAAATCAGTTCATTAAGGAGAGAAATTGCAGAAAGTACATCCACTGTATCAGGATGGAGTGGGGTGAAATTATTGCTCGTTGCTCCTCTGAAACTTAAGGTAAAAACCTCTGAATCTCTGCTCGGAACAGCTGTAAACATCAAACTATACTTACTGCTTTGGCTGCATCTCCACACTGATGTTTTTGGCAAACGTTTCTCTGCAGTACATTTTACCCGGGGAACTGGAGCACTGGCATTTGCAAGACCGTGCAGCTACCAGTCATTTAATGCTGTGTGAAACAGTTCTCATTATATCTAAGAGGTACAGTTCAGACACTGCAGGAATCCCACTGGTATTTCCAGAAGTAGAGAACAGTTTTGGATGCATTGTGCACGCTCACACTTACAGACATAGCACATGTCCTGTAGGCAAACTGGAAACGTCAGCTTGTCTGTACTCGCGTTTTCATCACTGGGTAACGATGCACCAATGCCAGCAACGTAGGAATTTTTTACTGAAATATTTAATGCAGTAAAAGAGTACAAAAAATAATTGAACTGTTTGTTGAGAAGACAGCTGTGAGAAAGAGCCTCCTCAAATGGCTTTTTCCATGATCAATATGTCAGAGGTCTTCCCATATTAGACCGTTACACCAAGTCTGTTGCTGCTTACTAATGTGCTCAGTTCTGAATAAGAGCAAGAGTTCTTCCATCTTTTCTACTAATTCAGGACACTAATTTTTCCTTGCAATGTCATTCATTTACGTGCACTCTCTACTTCTGATCTCGTGGACAGAAAAACTGCTAAATTGTACGCATAGCTCTGCTCAAAAAGACACATAAAATTCAGAGCTGAACTATGCTTTTGACCTCTCAGCTTAGGAGAATCATAATCCTTGGCTTTGCACTGCTGCTTTCTGAAAACCATTGCTGAATTTCAGCACGAAAGCAGTCTTTGTGAAACCAGCAAACCGGAACTCGGCTCCTGCTCTGTCTCAGTCTGTGTTTGTTCCCGCTCCCCACTGAACATCCGCCCTGGCGCGGAGGAGAAGGGACGTGGGTATGTGCATTGCCAAGAGGAGAAGGTGTCAGAGGTCACAGGGAGAGGGGAAAGCAGCGACTTGTTGCTCACATGCTTTATGGTGCGATGCCTGCGCAGGACCCACCAGTTTGGGTGGGGATTTGCATCTCTGCTGTGAAGGTGCCTCTTCTGCAGTTTGGTCTGCAGGACAGACCTTTACAGCCTGGCTCGTCTCCATACAATGGCCCCCCAGACAGCTCTACCTGGATGGATCAGAGATCAGACTATTAACTCTGAAGAGGGAGGTAGATTTAGATTGGATATTAGGAAAAAAAAAATTTACAATGAAGGTTGTAGAGCACTGGAACAGGTTGCCCAGAGAAGTGGTGGAAGCTCCGTCCCTGGAAACATTCAAGGCCAGGTTGGATGAGGCTCTGAGCAACCTGATCTAGTCAGGGATGTCCCTGCTTCTTGCAGGGGGGTTGGACTAGATGACCTTTGAAGGTCCCTTTCAACTCTAACCATTCTATGATTCTAAGAGCTCAAACCTTCCCACCATACTCATAGTGCACACTGGTGCCCAAGCTCTCAGCAATTATAAATGACAGCATCTATTAATTTTAGCTATTTCTATGGTCCTCATTGCTACAATAACTGAATGCTTTATAGTCCTTAATGCATTTACCTTCCCGTTCCATATTGAGCTTGTGAAGCAACAATAGAAAGATTAAATGTTAGAGTCAATAATTTATCTGAAGTCCCTCTTTTGATGCTGAGTTCCAGAGATCTGCTACTTGAAACATGCTCTCAGCTGTGGCTTGACCAGAGACTGGAAAGTTTTGCTTCCATGCCTGCCCACAAAGGCTTTTGTCATGACTGAACTGAATAGCTTGGCCCCTAATTCACGCCTGTCCTCAGGAGTAGCAAGAAACTAGGTGCTTCGCTGTTGAAGTAAGCAGTACCAGAGGATTTTCATTGGAAATATATAGGATTATGCCTTCTTTCACAGAATTGGCTTCCTAAAGCCATCTAGAAATTATATGAGGGTGCCTCCTTAGTGTCCAGTCATTTTAGTTTGCATTCCATTTAATGAGCCATGCTCTCCTTACGCATCATGTAGGAAGTCTGAGTATCATCAGGATTCAAACTTTGTTCGATGCCTATAAACCTTTTACTTTATCTAGAAATAAGGAATTTGCCCAAGGTTACACAAGAGATCTGTGGTAAATTAGGGAGTTGAACCTAAGCCTCTTATATCTTAGAGCAGCAGCCTAACTGTTGCGTTCAGAAGAGCTTCACTACGTTACACCAGCTAAGTGTCTGACTCAATCACTATTCTGTGGATTACCAGAGGACAGATTAACTGGAGTCTATTGAATTTTTAAAACATAAAATAAATACCTGCTATAAGCTCTTAACAGGTTTCTTCTAGCAAAGTTCTGAGGAATTTCCAACACTGTTTTAATGCTGTATCTGTATATATGCACAGACATTGACAGTACAGGTGCCTACACAGTGGTACAGCAAAGCCTCGTAACATTATTTAAAGTTAATGAAAAGCAATGTCATTCCTGACATCCCAGATAAATTATGTTTTCCATTGCTATACGCAAATGCCCTGAAATAGAGTTAGCATTTCGTCTGCTAGGCAAGAATAACCTCAGCCCCTTTCCATTCGGAATTCTTTAACCACCCATGGATGATGAGATGTTGTGCATTTACCATCAATTTTCTGATTTTGTGGGGAATGAGAGCGGAAAGCAAGGCAGACGGAGCCTCTCATGCAGTGGCTTGTTACTTATAATTTCTTTACTGTGAATTTGTGCCTACCCCTTGGCTGAGCCCAGTCCGTATTCAGCTGCATCTGATAATACAGCACTCGCAGCTCAAGGTCACTGGCTCTAAATTGGTGTTCGCTTTTTAACTGGTCTCACTTGAATGGTAATAAGCTTCAAGTAGTGCTTAGTCTTAGCTTCGATTCTGTTAACAGTGCACCGTCATCTTGTGAACAGGGTACTTGAGCTGCAGTTAGACTCTTGCTGTTGCTCAAATCAATCGCAGAAAATATGCGCTACTGAGCAATATTGTCAGCAGACTTCTGAATATAGATGTACGTTTACCTACACACCAGGAAAGCGATCACTACTTTCTCAGTGTTTCACATCAGCTCTAGTTTTTCAGAAAACCCTGTGCCCATGGAATACAGATATAATAAAGGAAATTAATTCTACCGCCACAGCCTGAAACAGCAACCCAATGGCAATAGGTGCAACAGCAGAGATGCAGCGCATAACACTGCAGGCTGCAATCCTGACACTGCTCCCATGGAAAACAAAAAAACCAACCAAACCAAAATATCTTTCCTTTGCTCCTCTTTCAATCCTTGTATTTCTGAGGCCTAAAGGCAAGCCCAGTAAAATATGGCTCATTAAACCTCTGATCCTTAACCATTGCGTGGCTAGTTCTTCACACACCATATCACACCGCGAAGCTGCTCTAAGTAACAGCCCTCTAACCTGCTAGTATTCCTTAACGACTGCTAGGGGGAATTGGTTTCAAAGCCTCTCTGTTTAACACAGACCAAGACCTTTAAGTCTGCATGCTGACACTATTTTTAAAAACCCAGCTCAGTTGCAAAGTGAAAGAGCTAAATCCTGTGAGGAAATAGTAATGACCTTTGCTGGTATATGGTTTGCTTTGCCCGAGGATGTTTAACTCCTTGATTCAGTCAGTCATTTTGGACAACTCAGTTTGGCAAGCCCTTTGTAATTTCCCTCGTTCTTATGAACAATGTTAATATTTAATATTTACTTATCACTTGAGTCAATCTTTATTCCCCTGTAATTTTTTCAGTTCTTTCTATATTTCTAATGGCTGCTTGTAAATATTCATTCCACAGAATAACTGATTTTATATTTTTAGCCAGAAAAATCATAGAGCTTAGCCCTTTGCTTTTTTAAAAGGAAACTTTTTAGGGGTTTATTTTTTTATTAGAACTATGATGTTGTCAGTCAAACCTCTACAAATAAATAGTCATGCAGTACTCTCTCTGCATTCCCAAGCTCCTATTCTGTGGATGAAGCGTCTTTGGACTATCTGTATCTTGAGAAATCACAGCTTTCCCTAAGGATGAGGCATCACAGGAAATGATGGGATATCCATGAGCTTGGTAATATGGAAAGCTTTCAAACCTTTCTGTATTACCAATGATTTTCCAAATATTTCTCCACACTGCTGGCATCAAAGTAAGAACTACAGACACTGAATACTAAAGAATATTTTAGGCTGATTGGCAAAACATTAGCAACAGTAATCCTGTTGAGCTGCACCTCCTTCTTCTCTTTCAATACATAAGGACAAGCACTGAATATAGACACATTTGACTCATAATCAGAAATGAAATTTAATGCACAAAAATTAGCAGGATGCTGTTAAATCAGAGAGTGCAGTGCAGGTGATAAAAGCAAGATAAAGAAGCCAGGACTCTTGGGATCTTCCTTCTGGCATTAAAGCTGGCTTGCTGTGGTCTCAGGGAAAAAAAAGAAAAAAAAAAAGAAGTCACCTTTCTATGCTGTAATTTATTCATCTGAAAAAAAATGAGATAACTTCACTGATCTGCCTCACGGGCACTGTGTGAGACTTCAGTGGTATTTGTGAAACTGTACAGTGATGTCTTGGCAAGAAGTGTTCTAACAGAGCACAAATGTCAAAGATTGCTTTCAAATGAGGCAGGTTTGGGAGCGAGCGAAACATATGTACGAGTCTGACATGGATGGTGCTGTAGTTATTTCTACTATGATGCCTCTTACTGTTTTGTCTCTTTTATGGCCTATTTCATGGCCTATTTTGATGACTTAGCATCACCTAATACTTTTTTTTCCCCTCCAAAATTTCATGTGTCCTCCTCCGCCCTGCTCACATTTTTTCATCACAAACTGCTGACAAATTGCCTCGGCAGTACGACAGTAAAGTGGTAAGTACTCTTAGAATATGGCTTATCGCTCACTGGACATCAGCAAACGCTGTCAAATCTGATAACCTTCAGCTGGGAAGGTAACAGTAGTTTCACTCACGCAATTGTTAACCTACTGCATGTGTTACAGTTTTATAGAGCGGAGCCAGGCTAACGGCATCCTCAGCTTGGCAAACACAGCCTAGGCCGCTGTCATGGAAATCTGTTCATGAAGGTGACCACTGGCTGTGAAATTCGAGTACCCAAGTAAGCAGTATCACATGCTGAGGAAAACCACCACCTTTTGAAGCAGCTCAGTGTGGAACCCGGCGCGTTGCGGTTATCCAGATACACCCGCTGCCCTGCAGACGTGGATGGGTCAGACGTCTGGCTAGGACAGGAGGCTGAAGGATCACTGTTCTTATGAAATACAAAACCATAGGCAACCATGACTGTCGTCTCTCTCTCTTTCTGCAGCATGCAAGAGAACTAACTGCATTGATCTCAGAAGTTCAGTACCATGCTGGTGCATTGAACTGAAGCCTCTTACACACAGAAAAAAAGGTACTGTTGTATCATTAGGAGCTTTCCTTAAATACCCGCTTTTTTTTCCAAAGGCATTAAGTACCTACTTACCTTAAGCATGTGGCTAAATCTTATTAAAACCCACTGAGTTTAGGCAAACCCTTACATGATTTAGTAACTTAGATTGTTAAATGAAAAAAAACCAAAAACTAACAACTTATTTGTTCTGCTCCTTTATCTGTATCTCTATGCAAGCTGTACATGGTAAAAGAACAACTGCCCCATAAATAAAAACAGAAAAAGGAACTGAAATTCTTCTAGGATGAACAGATTGATCTATTACCATATTTGTTTAGAACTTTCTGAAGGTAGCAGATGCTGGTGCTGACTAGCAGGTTTATTCAGGAAGGCACAGATCTGCTATGCAAAAATAAGTGCTCAGTTACAGCAGCACGTTCTTTCACAGGCTCCTGCTGGAAGCCAGATCTGGTGGCAGATTTACTGCCTGTGCACAGCAGGCCAGTACGCAGTGATAGAAACTCCTGATATTTCTTGTTTTGAGTATACTGCAGATTGAACCACTTCGATTAATATCCATTTGGGAAAGAAACCACCTTCACATGATTTAGCGGTGTGAGAAATGATAGTAAGTGTGAAGACAACCTCACTCTTTCTCAGCATCACAGCAAGACCTTTTGGCTGCCATTTCCCTTTCCTCTCTGTCCCACAGCGTCATACCCACTCGGGAGTCCCCGTGTAATGGTGATTTTAGCCCCTTGATTTTAGGGAATAAGAACCAATCAAAAGTTCTCAAATGCTGCTCAACACTTCTCTGCCTAATAAATGTTGTTTGAAAACAGAGAACTTGTTTATTTCAAACCAAATTTCCATTTAGAAAAGTTTGCATTTAAGAACATAAACATGCTAGAATTAAAAGTAACATTTCAAATTGATCCTATTCCATGAGAGACATGAAAATGCTCCAACTCAGAATAAAAAACAACTGTTAGAAAACAAGGATTCTAAAAATCAGTCAACATGGAGATCTGTATACATCCAGGGCTATGGAACTGGAGAGAGCCTCGCTGCATTTACAGCCTGTGCTGGAAGTAAGCCTGAAGTGCGTGCTAAATGATGCGCAGATGCAGTTTATGTGTTGTGTCTGGGACCTGAGCTGGCATCTTCACGCGGAGCTGTGCAGGTCTGTGTACGTGGAACAGAGTGGGTCAGAGATCTCTGCTGCACCATGTGAACGTACCCAAGACACTGCATCTTTATCTTGACTCTAGAGACCTAATTTGACGAACAAACAACTTAAATAGCCAAAAAGCAGAAAACATTGGTGGGAGCAGACATGGTTCTCAGTCTTGTTATAGCAGTTACTGTTGCCTAAAGCAACAGTGTGCCTAAAGATTTGCAGTGTCTTAACCCTTGCTTGCTAAGTACAACTGCATTTCCTCACCTGGTGGGGATTTTATGTCAAGACCAAGTTATTTCAGACTTCAGTAACTGCGTGTTTTCTTTAGAATGTCCGCACTATATTAGTTTCCTATTTTTTCTTAATATTCCTGACACGGTTACAGAGCTGTGGGATGAGAAGGCTAGAGGAGGGGAAAATCCCACAAACTTGAAAGGAGCTAGAGATGGTATTCATGCTACCGCATCTTCCCCGTGGCACAGCGAGTGATCTATTTTTGACTCCATCTCCTGGTATTTACTGCAGAAACAAACCATGCCTGCAAGATGTTAATGTCGTGTAATTTAGTGCAGTGCTGAAAATTTCTAAGGTGAGGAGAATGGTATGAGGATCTCTAAAAATGAGAACAGAACAGGAGCTGAAGTTGCAAGGGGCTGCAGGGGCAGCAGGGATGGACTCTGAGACCAGGCAAAAATCCACTTACAGCAACAAGCTTGAACTGCACTAACCAAAGCAGGAGCTCTTACAAGTCTAGCCTAGAGATGGACCACAGGGGCAGGCACTTGTTTTATCCTTCGCATAAGAAGATTAACTTTGCTTCTGCTTTACCCCTGGTTTTAGTTCTGCAGAAGTAGTGAAAGGGCAAATTCACTTTCACTAGAGCAACAGGAAGAATTCAGCAACAGAGTTAATACAGAAAGGTAATGAAAGATCAAACTGTTCCAGCTTTTAAATTATTTGAAGCATATTTGAAACACATACAGAATTTTTAACTAACCTACAATAAACCACAAACACAACCAAAATCTTCCTGAAAAATTTCTAGTTGATTGCACAGAAAAATACAGATCCAAGCAGATGACTGGCAGGAAAAGAAAAAGGCCAGACACATCTGGAGAATTCAAGATGGAAAGGAACCATCTCCTGATTTTGTAACAAAGACCAGAAACATCCTATTTAATTTTTTCTCCTTGTTTCAATCAACTCTGTTTTCCATTTAAACACATCCCTTCCTCTGAGGGCTTTCCCCCTAAGAGTCTGCATCAGCAGCTTGGGTTTAAGTTTGCATCAAGCTGGTTTTTACAGTATTAAGCACACTTGGAAGCTACAAAGACACAGTGTGTTTCTTGCTGCCCTTCTTATCAGTCACAACAAATGATTTATAGCTGCCCTTTAAAAAGAAAAAAAAAAAAAAATCAGTACAGGCTCTAAATAGTGCAGGACTTAAAAACGAGTGAAGTGATTCTATTCTAAAATTTTTGGCACAGAACTTAGTTATGAGTCAGGTAAGCTGAAAAATTACTACATCTCAATTTTTTAAAAATGTTTTAAATGACTTATTAAGACTTTAGCCTTCAGTCTCAGCAAATTCGAAAGCTGCTGTGTTAAATTATCCACGTAAAACAGGATGTCCTGAATTAATTTCATATTAGAACACAAGCTCCATTATTGATGGGGCGACAAACCCTCAGGCTGACCCTTTAACTTGCTCCAAAATCTAATTCAGATTGCCCTGAAATTTAATTTACAACGTGGAGACAATGGATAAAATAAGTATTCCAAATTTGGGCTAATATATTTCAAAGATTCTGGTATTTGCTCTCCATGATCCCACGAAAAACACACAGCAAAATATAACACTGAACAAAACCCACTGTTAATGCTGACACAAAAGTTACTGATTTTTTTGGTATGTATTTCAGTAATCTACCCAGGGTTCTCCTTAGACCTTAAACCCATTTCACACGGATCCCCAGACCCTGAAGAGGTCTTCTGCAAGGTCTCACCTTCAATTACAATTAGCCAAAACTAATAAAATCTGGAACATCAGATTCTTTTACTGATTTCTTTTCTATAAGTGGTGTGGTTTGTATTACTGCAGAGAAGATTTAGTCAGCCAAATCCTTGACAGTGCTTGCCCATTACTTAGAGCTTGCTGCTGTAGCAGAATGGCTGTAAAAAATGTTTTTCTCCTGGAAACTGGCACGCATTAGACTCCCTTCAGATGTTTTGTTGCTTTCTCTATTAGGATTAACCTTCTCAAATATCCAACCTCTCTCACATCCATCAGATGGCTTGCTTTCCATGGCCTGATTTTCTTTTTTTTTTTTTCCTACCATTGATCCGGATTTCAGCTCAGCTCTTGCCAAGCATAGCTGCCATTCTCACATAATACTAATGCTGCTTCTGGAGAAAGCTCAAAAACCTATTTTGCCTGTGTGCCTTGCTTGCCTGGTTACTTTCTTCCTTCCGTTCACCCATTGATCTATCCACATACACACACACTTTTAGCTTAACAGGGAAAACCCAGTCTCAGAACGGCCAGAAATAATGCCTGTATAATCACCAAAAGGAGACCAGGAACCAGAAGTTTTAGAAGGCAGCCCAGAGATTGGAGTCTGGGGAATAACAACGGCATTGAACGCGGTACCTGCACTCCGATCTGTTCAATAGGGACAGGTGGGCAGCTCTAGCAGGAGATGCGGAACGCCTGGGAGATGGTACTTAAACAGCTGCTTATATCATGAAGACTTAAGCCAGCATTCACCTTTTCACAAACCTTTCTTTGCAGAAACCACAAGCGCAGTCGATAAAATTCATTCTAGGTATTTCTTCTGTACCTAAACCAGAGTGGAAGGCAGGGTGAACTATATTGCTTTAAGCCACAGAAATTCTCTGATGCTTTCAATAACATTTCATTTATCTTGGGCTACTAAATACTCACAGCTGTTCTCACACGGAGTCTTTGGAAGGTGATGTTGGAGATGCTCGGCTCGTGCCCTGGCAGTCACATCGGCATTTGCAGACAGGGCGGGAGGTTGCCCTCTAAGCTACGCTTCAGCTTGGGGATGGTGGTAGAATGTGGGTCACTCTTAGCCAGATAACGTGCCTATATCCCTCATTAACTCTTTTTCTAATTGTGATAAATCTTCCTTAAATTAGCTTTAAAATGCCAGTGCCTTAAACATTCCCTGTTCCTGTTTCATCTCCTGGGACAATGATGTTTTCCCAGCACCAGGAACTCCTATTTAATAACTTGGCTATTTAACCAAGATTAAAGTGAAGGCTTGTAAGGATCATGTGTACATTAATGTTGTTATAAACAGATCCCTTTCCAGAAATAAGAAATTTGCAGAGAACCACTGTGTCAACACCAGCAAAATCACAGAGGATAATCTTTTATGGTGCTGCACGTAGAAAAGATGTCTTGGCCTAAATACTCTTTGTAATTTTAAAAAAAGGATTATAAGTCCAAGCAGCAGCAGTACCAAGCAATTAATGAAATTACTCTTTTGGGAGGGCTCAGTGTACACTCTTAAATATGTTGAAAATTAGCCACAATTCCTTAAGGAGTCTGCTTGGAACAAAAGCCAAATTTAAATCCTGAAAGTTAACATAATGTGGAATAGATCTTGAGACTGGTGGTCCACAGGTTCCCTTAACTGTTTTGTTTGGTTTTGTTTTTTTTTTTTTAAATATTTAAAGTTAGCGTTTTACCTTGTGCACACATTACTTTATCTCTTTATTACATTTAGTTTAATATTTTATTCCTCCTAATATTGTTTCAAATGGAATACATTTAAATATCATAATCTCCCTGGGTGATGGGAGATAAAACAAGTGGGCTGCATGCAACACAAAATCCAGTTCAAAGCAGCCAGGCAGGGTCTTGTATTGCTGCGAGCAACAGCAGCCCGTGTCACCAGCTGATGCCTTTGCAGAGCAAGGCAGGAGGTTTTTTGGGTGTCCATGGGAAGAGCTGTTCTGCAACATCACTCTAAACTGCGTGAGTAGTATTTACAGTGGGAAAACAGAGAAAAAACCAGCCACTTTTATTTGAACCGAATTAATGAACTGTCATTTGGAATTTGTAGTGCTTCCTGACCTTTTGAAACTGTTCCCCAAGTCGCTGCAGGAGGATTTAACAAGCAGATCTGGACGGAGCTGTGCTGGTGCCCAAGAGTTGTGCTGTCATCACAGCACTGCTGCCTCTCCAGAGGTGAGGGCTTCTGCTCGTGTGTACATGAAGATTCCCTGTGACAACCACACCAAACTTGCCCAAACATCCTTAAAGAAGGATACTTTTCATAAGAGAGATTAAATTCTTTGGTCCTTTCCTTGTTCTGTATGGTTTATAATGTCCTAGCTACAACAGGCTGGCCGCTTTCCAGTGCTTCATCAAAATGAGTCTCTGTGTTTCATTAACATCTGTCAGACATGGTTTATTTCTTTTTCTTTCATCCTGCCTCTGGAGAGCACTGTGTGAGACATGGAATGCTCTGTTTTATTTTTGTGGGGTGCAAGTGGTTTTGGTTTGATTTTTTTTTTTACTCACTGCTCTGCATTCAGTGAAAAAAAAAAAGAGTAATTTGGAGATGCCTGGTGGGTTTTGATAGGGAAGATAGAAAGGCCTGTGGTAATCATTTACTCTTAGTTGCTTGCTTTGCAGACTCAGACCAGTAGGCAAAAAAGCTCTGCCTCTTGCACAAAAGAGGTGAAAATGCCTTGTACCACAGAAAGATTTGCGTCAGGAGGACAAATTCACTCAGGTAAAATTCTCAGGTCCAGGAGCTCAGGATGTTTTGCAAGTCACAGCATTGGCTTGCAGCAGTAAACCAAAATACTTCCATGGCTACTGAAAAAAGCTGGGTGTATTGATGCAACATCATAAAGGTAAATAACACAGCAGTGCAAAGCCAATTTCAGGTAGAGAATTGGACCCTGTCTAGACTGATGTTCTTCACTTAAACAGCAGATTTTTTTTTGCTTTAAATACTGCTGAAAATGAACTTTGTTTGGCTTGTCTGTAAAAGAAATGGGAGTTATTGGAAAGATAGAGCAATTTTTTTTGCCTACTATTGGATGCTCATCCATGTGCTAAGGGCCAAACACCCTCCCAAAACAGATCAAGCAGCAGTTGTATTTTTTAAGACCTTAGTTTACCAGTTACTGAAGTTTATTTTTTACTTGCACAATGATGAGTATTGCTTTTATGTAGCATCTCCATTTGACAAAGCTGATGAGTGTTTGACTGGCTGAAAACCGAAGATTGCTGTCACGGGCCAGAAGAATAGGTGAATTGCATCTTTCTTTGGCTGCACTGAACTTGCACAGCCCTGTGTGGAAGAAATACGCTGTCCTGACTGAGGAGTATAAAGAGAAGAGCTTTAGAACTGGGAAGTAAGGTTGGAAGGAAGTGAGTATAATTAACTGAGTACCGAGCAAGACAAAATAAACTACTTGTGAAAGCAAGGCCTGGAGAGATGTGCTGCCCACACATGGGCTGTGGTAAGCTCTGCTGTTGGCCAAGGAAGGCAGCACTACTTGGACTTTAAGGAAGCGTGTGCTTTCTCTAAGAAAAGTCATTGCAAGCTATGGTGGCTTTGCCACAAAACAAACAAACAAGCAAATAATAACAAAAAAAGGCCAAATCATTCTTGTTTTCTGTTTTTCCTTGATTAATTTAGGTCTGTGACAGATCTAAGTAGTCTTTCTCTTTTCCCATTACCATCTCAAATCCCAAGAAGGCTAGAGACTGAACAACTGGTGGAGGTGGTGGATTTTGTACCAGAAACTGCTTCACTATATAAACCAGGGTGAAATTATCTTGCAGTATTTCAGACTATGACCTTTCAAGTAGACAGACCCAATGATTTTCAGTCAATGCTCCCTCTGCTTGATTTAGAAGCCCATTCAGAAGGTAAAAAGGCCAGTTCATTGTGGCAACTCATTATTCCACTGTGCTGCTACATCCTGATAGATAACAAATCTGACCTTTGCTACAGAAATAGGTTGTTGTGGGCAGTAAAAGTTCACTTTGAGTGACACCACGAATGCTGACTCTCCTGTAGACAAAGACAGCATGGGGGCAGAACGTGCAATCAGTGTTCCATCTTGAGGTGCTCACTGAAAACCTATATGAGAAAGCTTGTGTCATCTTCCATCTCAACAGACAGGGCTCAGCCTGTGATTCTGAGGCCTTAGTTTAGTGTCTTGGGAATACCAATAAGCCCAGAAAAAAATCCCACAAGTTAGGTCATTTTTGTTTACAGAAGTGGGAACCAGTTGAAATAAAAAAAAAACAAAACTAAACACAGTGAGTTCCGTCTTAGATCAGCAATGCATTGGCCGCATTTTTGGTGTCAGTATTATAAATGTGGTCTTGAAATTCTGGCTGCAGCTGATGATGGTGAGCACTTAAAAGTGGAGCTGTAACTGTATGGTAAATTCAGCCTTAAAAAAGATGTGCTAATAGGTTTATGAGGAATGCACTGATTATAGCAACATTCAGTGGATCGCTACTCAGAAAATTCATTCCAAGCTTAAAAATTTATTCTTTATATTATTAATCAAATCAATTTTATTCTAATGTCATCTGACTTGGTATAATGAGATATTATTTGTTCTTGGGATTTTTTTTTTTTCCCCAAAAGTCAGGCAATTGAACAGAAAGCCTGAATAATCCATTTTGCAATGTTTCAATAATATTTTCCAATACCCATTGGAGTCCAGAACATACAAGCTCAAAAAAATGTTTCGCTGTTCCTCATGCAGTGCTCTCTATTAAATCAAGGTACTTCCTGCCTTCCAAGTGAAAACAAACAAAAACCCCGATGAAGCCGTCTGCTGAGGCATGACCATATATCCCCTCGCAGCCTTCGAGAACTGATGTGCTGGAGATACGGCTCTCCAGCTGAAGGGTGCAGTGGCCATCATTGTCCAAAGATGGCAGTGATGCTGCTGATGAGCTCTGCGGACCTCTTACTACGCCACTGAAAGCTTCTTTGTTCTCAACTGTTGACATCACCTCAGCAATTATCTAAAGGCTTATATACAGAAAGCCATCAGCAAATTAAAGGTTCTCCTAAGAGAAAGGTCTTTGGCATTTTGGAAATAATTATTGCTTTTCACTCTTTCAGGCTTGTGTGATTACTTGAAAGTTTTTTGGCTGCAATTCCACTTCAGCTTCAGATGATACTTTCAATGACACACATCAACGGTCTCTGTCTTTTTATACCAGCTGAAGACCTGGCTAAACCATGTCCTTGCACCACCCTTTCAGTGATGTTTTTTATTTTTTACTGAAAAATCTGTAGTTTTGTGAATAGCTGAAACACTGAAAACTTACATTTCTAGGAGTCTGTGCTTTGAAGGTTGGCCCCTGTTTGGAACCTGCAGTGGCCAATGAGGGTGGTACTGGTATGGCAGGGTTGGCTTGGCGGGAAGCAAGTGGCATCAAAATGCCAAAAGACTGAAACACCAAAATTATTTTTAAATCTACATCCTGAATGGCCAACAAGATCAGGACGGTTATCCTCCCTCATAAAGTGTTGGGTTGCTCATTAAGCACTGGTAATTTAGAGTACCCCTGCTGCCTTGTTATAGTACTGGTAAAAAACTATTAATTTGGCCAGAAGAGCTTATTTCAGGGAAGTTCCTCCTGCTAGACTTTCTGTTGTGAACAATCCCCTTTAATCTGCTGACCTGGATATTGCTTTAAGGCCAGTCTCTTCGGAAGAAAAAAAAAAAAAAAAAAAGATAAAAAAAAAAGATGAGGAAGCAGCTATTTTGTGGCATTTTTAGCCCTCAAAGTTCACTTGGTCACAGCTGTAAGTTGCTCTGTGACTAGATCCACAGACTGCAAGGCAGAATTTTCAGAAGTTGAGCAATTTGGGAACTCAGATCCCATCAGTGCCCAATGGGCCACTGCTCCTAGCAGACACCTGAAAGCCCAGCCTCACCAACTGCCCAGGTAAACCTGCCAAAACTCCTCTGTGAAGCAAAACGTACATTAATTTTGTAGGTTAATGGCTTGGTGCCCCTGACGAATCCACTAGACACGACTTTTATAAAGTCTTGCCATCAGCAAGAGAACCCAGTCAGAAACTGACATAATTTCCACATTTCTTTGCACATAATAAATCCCCTCTAATGAGACATTTTGCTGCCTGGGCTGACCTCCCTTTTTTCCCTGCAGCTGCAAAACAGCTAAAACGCGGGGGCTGATCTGGGTGCTCACTGTGTCACCCAAGTGAGCTGCAACGCTGCAGAATGACAGCAACCGCCAGCTTACGGCCTGATCGCAAGAGGACTGGGCTTTCCAAAAAACCCTTTCGTAAGTTAACAGCAAGTTAACCAAGTTAACTAAGAGGATGCAGAATCCTTTGCGGCTTTTGCTTAGTCAACACGAGAGGAATGAGCACATTACCACGAATGATCTGAGGGGTAACATTTTGACATTTTTTATTTGAAATATCTCCTCTCTCTAGCTAGAACCATGCACCAAATATTGCTTGGGTTGTATGGCGCCATTCAAAGTTATGCATGTTTCAAACTTCTTGCATTGACTTTGTAGAGATCGTTAAATCTTACAACTTCTATTTTGCAAAATATTTCTAAACACACGTTAATCTATGTTGAAACAAAAACACAAGCAAACCCCAAAATGTTCTGGACATAAAAAAAAAATAGGGTATGAAAAACAACTATTTGTTGTTGACATATTGCTTTATACTTTCATCCTTTTGCATATTTTTGTATTGGTTTATGCCAGGCTGGTAACAGTGATTCATCATATGAAATTGGAACATTACGGATTCAATACGGAAGCATTTGTCTTCGTGATAGGAAAGGATCCTTTAGGTCACTGAGCCACTTCCCTGCAACCTCAGGAAATGGCATACAAGACACGTAAGCCAGAAATATCCCAGCAGCTTAACGCCATTCAGCTTCATACCCTGAATGTAAAAATCCCTGACTATTCCACAATAAAATGAATCCCCTCAGAACTACAGAAAAGCCTCAAAAGCTAATCCACGCTGTAAATCTCTGCTATAAAACAGAACCCAGAAGCACTGACAGTGCACTAGGTCCTGGCGCTGGCACAGACTTCGTGAGGTTCCATAAAAAAAAATTTTCAGACCACAAGTGTCTAGTGAGGAGAAAAGCCCGAACTTATTGTCAAGACGTTAATGTCCACATGTGTTGTCTTCTCTGCAGTGTCCCTTAAAAAATGAAAATCCCTTGCAGCTGTTTTTATCCAAGCTCCAGTGCTGTTGTGTAACGCACTATGAACTCGAAAATGTTGCTCTGTGTCTCCACCAGTGACACTTGGGGCTGCGTGCGTATCATTTGAAGCACATGGGAGAGAAAGGAGCTCCTGAAAAGTAACAGATGGCGACATCAGTTCCTGTTCTTACAGCAGGCCAAGTCATAAGGACTTCTTACTGAGATGCAAAGGATTGTAATATAAATAGCACAATTGTACCATTATTTTTATTCCTTTGATAGTCTGTAAATGAATTTGCTGTAGACATTTTACTGTGTTTGATTAGAGTCTTATTCATCCACATGAAAGAGTGATAGAGTATTTCAGAGAGGATATCGAAGAGCAGGTATGGAATACCTAAAGGCTGGAGCTAGGCAGTACAAAATCTAACTGCTTTGAGGCAAAACAAAGAGCTGAAGAAAAGTGGGTTTGTATTCACTACAGATATTCTCGCAGTTGCATAGCTGAATTGGAAAATGCCCTGAGGTATCCCAAGAAATGAGATGCTATATAGCTATTTGGGATCGTGAAAGAATCTGGAACATAAAATCTGTTAGAAAGTACCAAAAATTCAGTGACTTTGAGATTTTACCTCTTTATCCAGAATAATTAGTATGAAGATGGAGATAAGAAGAAAAGACAAAGTAAATTGCAAAACACTGACTAAGCAGGACAAATGACAGTGAACCTTTATGTTCTTCGGTTGGGAATTCTGTTGAACTTTCCATGTAATTTTCAGTGAAGAAAAAAACCACACCTTTTGAGAGTCCAGAATTAAGTTACATGATTGATTTCTAGATTGCGGTCATCAGGAAGAGTCATACTATTTTAAATTAAATATCACCTCAACATCAAGAATTGCTTAGTGTCCTTCAAGAAACAGCAGATGGCCTGGCAGAGATACATTCTTACCTGGAAGTGCCCTCCCAAGCTCTCAGAGCATCAGCTGCATTTCACCAGTACAGAAGATGTCCTTGTAGAAAAGCTCATATCCAACTCCATTTGTACAAGTCTTTTTCCTTAGTGGTGGTGTTCTGATGCTTTGACAAGTGAAAAAAAAACCCAGAATTTGTGAAAAGAACAGAGGGAAGCTTTGACCTTGGTCTATCGTCCCACCAACAATTTAACTGAGTTATGTATCCAGCTCTAAAGACTCTATCTACGCAGATGTCTAAACGTAAAGAGAAGAATTGTATCATATAGCCAGCTTTCAGAAGGGCTAGTACAACTAAAATAAGGTATTTTTCATCTGGACCATTTGGAGTGCTCTGAAGCTTTGTACAGCCTTTTGCAGAGGCAAAAAGAAAACTTTTGGTTTGGATTAAATCAGCCAGCACAGGTGAGTGTAACACTGCCTCCTGAAACAGGATAGAGCAAAAGTGCCACTCTGAACTCAACGAACTCATGCCCAGACCTTACTCATAAGAACATTCAGCAATATGTCAGTGATGTGCCATTTGTTTGTTCATTGTGGTCTTTAAATATTTTCTAATACTGAAAAGAATTGTAAAGAGTACGCTGTGATTTTAGAAACTGCTCTTTAACTACTCAGGCTCTGGTGGGTAACCAGAATTTCTGGCTGGCTAGTAAAACGAGCCAAGGCGTTACCCGGTTTGTCTGCAGACCCACTCATTGAGGGGAAAGATGAGAAGAGAATGATGAAATCTTGCTTTCCAGGCAGGTGCTACAAACCACCAGATACTGGTTTTTCACTTCTGAGGCTGCTAGCCAAATGCATGCTTAGAAGTACTTATAAATATATCTGTATTGCAGTCCCTTGGGTCTCAGGTTGCATCCCTCTCTCTCCAGAACTCTAAGAGAAAAAATGCTTTTGGAAGTGTTACATGAGTATGAAACATGCACGTCTGATTAGAAGTGTAATTACATTGTGTTTTGATATCTGTCAACAGCAAATGGTGTTTTTATAGGCCAGATCATAACATAGGCACTCTCAACCTTAAACCTCACAAATTTCTCAACTGCCATTTGAAGGTAATAACAGAAATCCATGTTTTAATTTTTAATATTTTCAGTGCCTATTCCTACAGCCATTCTATATTTTGGGAATGGACAGCTGAATCCATCATCCTATCTCCAATGGAATCTCTAGAGGCATTTTACCTGAACCTTGCTGCTTTTTTCTCCCTCCTACCCAGACTTACTATATTTTCATTTTTTATACCAGGCTGTATATTAACAATAAGGACATTAACTCATAAAAACATTAAATCATTTGGGGAAAAAAATATACCAAGAGAGCACATCCAACTCCCCCATGTATTCTGACATTCCATTTAGCAAATTGTGTTATAATTTTAAGAGTGAGTAATCCCAGCTCTGAACAACTGCAAGGGAAGTAGCAGGCACGTGAAGAAGAAAAATATGAAGACAGATACACGCATCAGGTCTGTTTTAAATGATGTCAGAACTGAGTGTCACAGCACAGAGCTTTATCTCTCACACAAAAGACCTGGATGCTGAAATGCTAAGGGGCAACTGGCATCACTGTGCCTGCTTGGTAACAATAACTGCTGCTCATGTTTCTCTCAGTTGATAAAATACACTTAAAGCTTTTACATTATGGCATTATTCTACATCTGCTACTGTTCATCCTCTTTCTTAGCCTACTCAGATCGGACCAGGGGCACAGCACCCCTATCCCAACTTCGCTGTGAAGTTTGTTCCCAACCCTACAAAGACTGCCAGCCCTGCACTGCCCTGGTCCCCACAGACTTGAGGATGCAGAGGGCCAGTGAGTACAAAATCTATCTCACCTTGCACAGAAATCAATGGATCACCTGGCAAAAAAATCATCACCTCTGGTACTGTAAGGTACACGTTTTTTCGTGTACCACTGGCTCCTGTGCATGGCGTCTGCTGACGAGCAGCCATTCAGCCGTGTCAGCTCCACGTGCACCCAGAACACTGCGGGGTACGTCGGCTCTGGAGCAGCACCGCCTTAACGCATCACTGTGTGTTCCAGAAGGGACCTGGCTTGCACCCGAGTCAGAGCTTTTGCAACCATCAGTTTAGAAATGCCTCAAGAAATGTAAAACTGAAACCAAGGAGCTACTAACTGGAAGACTTTTTAAATGAAGAAATGAAACAGCAGAACCTGATGGAAGTTTTGATGTTTCCTCTCGAATCCCATGTTAGCATTAGCACTAAACAGATGTCCCATATTCCAAAGAAATGGCAGGTTTGGCACCTCTTCAGGGTTAGCAAATTTAATTACGGCTTCAAATGCAATAATGGAGCAACCTTGCTTGGCTATAATTGGATCTGCAATTGGCACCAGCTTTCCTTCCCTTGCTGTGCCATATGGGGAACTGCAGAACAAGGGGCTGCATATGTTCCTGCTGAATTATACTGGGTCAAATCAGGGTCAGATTAAAATATTACGGAAAGGAGGGGAGGAACAATCAAAAATGAAGAGTGGGAATAAACTCAGTGTCTTCCTGCAATTCCAGTTTCTCTGACCAAATTATCTGGGATCCAACTGCTCGTGAGCTCCAATAGAACAACTACTTTAATTAGGAGAACTCCCAGTCTGTCTGAAATAACACTATGTTCTGGGCAGAGGAGCTGACATTGCCTGAATACAAGATAGTTCTGAGACAGGCATGAAGAAAGGAAAATAACCCTTAACATATACCACAAATTCTGGGGGAAGGGTTTTCTCCTTTTCCCCCTTCCCAGAGTCAATGACATTTCAGAAGAAGTGGAACAGGGTGGGAAAAAAAACCCTTCCTGTCAACTCACATCACACATCTGCCACAGCACGGCAATGAATAGGAGTAAAAAGTAATGCCTATCTTGTTATTTGGTTACATAAAATATAAAATATCCACCTTCGGCAGGCCAGGCAGCAGTATCTATGAGTGCAACTGCCTGACATTTCTTGTTACAAGACCCCGTTTTCTGTTGTTAGTAACTTTGCCTGACTTAAACCGTTTAGGCTGGAATTCCCCTTGCTGACTTTCTGTCCTAGGCTGAGTTTGTCTGCAGTGTTTCCGTGTATGCATGTTTATACCCAATTGGGATGGCTGATTCTGATCCGGAGTACGAAAAAACAACCTATAAAATAATGGCTTCAACAACTTCCTAGCCCTGGAAATGATAAATAACATTATAACAATCATTGAGGCTTCTCTCCTGCCAGAAGAAGATGAAAACTCACTATGTGTAAGGTGGTTGTTACTGAAAAAATTATCTGATGCTAATGCAAAACTGCTTACCTCCAGCCAGGACCAGCAATATACACAGGTAATGTTCTAACCCCACTTCATTTTAATTTAGTAATATTCTGACGTACAATCATTTTATTTCTCCTCTTGAAACTAATGGGAGTTTTCCATCAAATTTATGGACTCTCAAAGCCTCTTGTTTGTATGTTTCTTTAGAATTGTGTCCCCTGTGACACCTCTTAAGGCATCACGAATTACAACCCACTTATGCTATTTACTATTTGAAAGCCTAGTTTTTAGCCCTGGTATTGATGAGAAGTTAATTATTCTTATTTTCTTTTTTTCAGTACTTTTTGCTTAATAATTTGAAATTATAATTATTACAGATTTAGAATAAAACATGAAATTACCACTGATAGCACTGAGACCAGAATCAACATAGGAGTCAAGCCATACTACACCACACAGTAGTTTCTCCAAGAGCGAGCCGGTCGACTCTGCAATTAAAAATAACGTTGCCATGGTATCGGGCAGGGCTGGGGAATAGAACGGTAACAGTAATTACGGAAAGCACAACTGGAAGATGGTTGCGGGTGACTGCTGCGCTGGAATTTGGTCTATCAGAACACAACAAAGTGGTTTATAAATATTAACAATGATTTGCAACAGTTAAGAGTAAGGAAGCAAGCTGCACATTACAGGGAAGAATAATGAAGTAAGGGAGCTGTTAATTTTTATGGCAATGTCTGTGCAGGGTTACACAGAAGCCATGACAGGGCCAAGCCACTGCAGTCCATAACTTCCTCCTGTATGAAAAGCCATCAGCGTTGCCTCTCTAGATTTCTTTGTCATTCATAAGGAAAGTGAGAACCTCCCTGTCACCTGGGACCAGTCCGTGCTTCAGCCCAGGCTGCTCTTACTCAGACTCACTCATTCAAGCCAAGCAGAGAAAAAGCAAAAACCCCAGCAATGTCATTAGCTGCTGTGGCCTCCACCACCCATTTGTCTCCATCCCAGGAACACAAGAGCTCCGGAGGCTGGAGGTAATGCCCTGCGCTTGCAGACTGCAGCACACGTCGCTGGCACTGCGGAGAGGCTCAGCTCACCACGAAGCTCTGCTAAGCAATCAGAGGGAGGCACGTTACGCCAGATTTGCCTCCAGGTACTCACTGAGGAAGATAGGACCTGACACATACAAGTAATTAAAAATATAACAGACCCTTGTTAACTTCACAGAATAATATCCGGTTCCTTCAAAATAAGATCCCCAAGGGCCTTACAAAAGAAGCAAGTGCCATTGGCCCCTTGAAGGAGGTGTTGGGGATGTAGTGGCTTCTCAGGGATGCAGAAAGGTTGAAGGAGCAGGAGGAAGAGGAGTCAGATGCCAGAAGTCCTAGTCTTGATGACTTTGACCTCTGCCAAGGAGGCCCCATCAGCCCCTTTCCTGTTTCTGTAATGCCAAGGATTCTCCACTATTGCTTTTGCTGGTGCCATTTGTGTGTAAGACATTGATGCCAACGTCATCCAGCCACTACAAAATAAGTACAGCCAGAGAGCAGACAGCAAAATAATAACTCTCCCTCAGTTTCCCAGAATGGCTGGGGTGGTTTCCCACCAAGCGCCACCACACACTGAGGAGCTAAACCAGCGGGTAGCTCTCGTTACCCATTTTAAAGACACTTCTGAGCATTCTAGACAGCAGTTGGCTGGATTATTACCAGAGGAAAGAAGGAGCTTTTATATCACAAAAGACCAATCTTGGATTAATGCCCCCTTCTTTCCCCAGTTTATATCTTCAACAAAAAAAAAAAAAAAAAAAAAAAAAAAAAAAAAAAAAAAAAAAAAAGGGACATGTTCAAATAGGAAATATTCTCACTTCACTTAGGGGGAAAAAAAAACCCAACCCAAACCAAAACAAATAATGAAGCCTGAAAACCACACAGTTTTGAACTGAAGCTCCTTAAAACTGCACATCTGAAAAGACTTGCAGATAGCTCTGTAGTGAAATAAGCTGCATGTTAATACTGTCCTTGAAGAAGTACGAACAGAATGCTTAAAACTCTGTAACCAGGAATAAGGGCAAAAGTCTGGAACATCTATTTCTCCATTACCATATCTGGATATATTATGCTGTAAAATAATTCAGTACTTTCAGAGAGAGAAGGAGGTCTACCCTGATGTCCTGAACGCCAGGCTGAATCCATACTGGTACTTTCCGAGTTCTTAAGAGCAGAGACCCTCACTTCAAGAGGCAGTGCATGGCTTCATGCCTGCGTGTCCCAGCTGCAGCACCGTGACAGTTCTCTGCCTGGCTTGTGGCAGATGCTGCTGATCAGCTGTCCCCAAAATGCACAGAGTGCTAAAGAGTGAGACAGATTGAAACATCGTGCCCGCAACTCTCCGGTCTGAAGTATGAGATGGAGGCCAAGAGATCGAGTCTCACGTTCACAGACTTCAAAGGTCTCTACAAACCAGTTTGTAGGACTGAACCCAACATGTGGGTATATAAAAAATATTTAAAACATGTTTCTTGCTTTGAAGCAGCATTCCCTATCTGAGAGCTATCACTGATGAAAAGGTTGCTATGGTAAGTAGTTTTCATTTCTTTGACTGAGCACAGAATTTTGTGGGTATGGCTTTTTGTGGGTATTCCTGGGCAGAGTGGCTTTTAGGCAGCTATAAATTTATGCTCTGGCCTTTTTATGTAACATTTCTGGAACAAAAGACTCTGTTAGACAACATAAAGCTGACAAAAGCAGCTTTATACTCGCATGCTTCTCAGCACACTTGCAGCAAATTAGCTATTGCTGGGAGAGGAGGCAGTTTATCCATCTCTTTGCAACCCAACCTGGCAGCCTTGTCTGCTCGCTGAAGCTATCCCCACTGAGTGCACACGAGAGTCCATTTTACTGCACGATCGAAGGATTGCCTTTGTCTCCCTAACACATTTGCTTTATAAGCAGATAAAAGACAGGGAGCAGAATGTTCCTAGTTCAATTATTTTAAAATAATGACAGCAAGAGTCGGTGCATGTCATTTGACTCTTGACTCTGTATTAGTTCAAGCACATCAGTGTAACCTTCGCCAACATCTCCTACAGCTGAAATGATTATAGAAAGATTATCCAATGTCAAATTTTATGCTACAGCTCAGCAATAGCAATGCAGTAAAGGAGCTTGATGCCAGGTTCCTGGACGCTGCAATCTCTCAGTGGGACTTTCCAAGGGGCATAAACGTAGCCTATAATTCTTTGGAGGACAAGAGGGAATTCCATATACTGCATCCTACTGACAGGATGTGTATCAGGTTCAGCTGGAGAACACTGCAAAGCCATCTTTGCCATTCTAGGATAAGAAGAGAGCTGGTATTTCAAAAAACAAGCATTGGAACATAGATTATTTCAGCCTTCCACTGAACGTACAAAAGGTGTTCAGATACAGCTTTCTCATATAGAGCAGTCTCTGCCTACTCATCACCAACAGCAAAGTGTCCATGACATGGCAAGCTATAAAGCATAACACAGGCATAAATCACAATGAGTTCACAGTCCCTCTTAGATACACCACTGCTGATAAGTAGCACTCTTATCAGTGTTTTGTACTTGTACCACATTCATACAAGGTCAGACAGCTCGTACCATTTTTCTGAAGGAGATGCCATGGTACAGAGAAGCGGCCTGACCAGCATCCATCACGTAGGAAGGACAGCCCATGCCTTTCATTTCCTTTTTTCTGTTCTTTCATGGTTAATGATTACACCAAAGCTTCAGTTCAGTCAAGTTCCACATACAGTTCTGAATGCAATACTTAGTGTAAAGGATTTATTGTGCCATAATAGATGCAGTGTTAGCACAATTAGATTTCATATTGGTCGTATGTATGTAGAATACAAGAGAACCTGCTTTAAAATTGAATCAATTTCTAGGACAAATATTTGCTGCGAAATAAAAATTAAGACATAGTTACAAAGATCACAGCGCCATCCTCAGTTCCTGGACTAACACTGTGCTCTTTCTGCGAAAGCACGGTATACAGTGTGCTCATATATTCAGCAGCGGGGGGATACGCTCCAGCAGCGGTGGGAATAGGAACAGGCCAGAAAAACCCAACAACTTCAATCTTTGCTGAAGATGAAGCTATGCATGGCTTTTACAACCCCAGCCATTATGCTGTTTATTCCATTAACAGCCATTAGAGCCCTGTGACTGCAAAAAGGAAATTACTCTCTTTTCTACCTGGCACGCTGAGCTTGTGAGCTCGGCCCAAGAAAGCATCTGGAGGACGGGCCTCGACCTGCAGCTTCCAGAGACAATTTGGACTAAAGCAGTAACATGAAGCAATTTTTCCTTGTATTGTAGCAGTATCCTATTTGTACGAGCAGGTCATACAGAATGAAAAATGATTATTTATTCTTATTGTAGTAGGAAAATTCCCTCTTCTCATCAGTCTTTTATAACACTGTAACAGACTTTCTGGAGATAAAGCTGGGCTAACAGCACCTGATGGAAGTCCTTCAAAGGAAAGAAATAAGTTCCAGTGGCTTTTTGATTAAATTCTTATAGAGAGAAATGAAAAATAATACAGCTCCCCGATGCCAGTGTAGTGATGGCTGTACTGGTTATTGAAAGGATACTCATGGCAGAAACATTTCTGCAGGTCTGCTATATGCAACTTGTTTTACCTCTCCAGCACTCCTCCCAAATGTGAGAGGACAAGCCTAGATTATTCAAGGATCATTGTTTTTAAAAAATGGGATCTTACAGAGTTTCAGTTGGTGAGCTGGCTCATAAAATCATTGTTTTAGGTGGCGGCCCTTGGCAGAGAACAACCACCCCATTAAATCAGGCTGGGCAAGAAACTGTCATTTTGGTGAATCATGAGAATTATTAATTCTGTTATAATGTGTGCATACATGAGAAAGATAATTCAGTGGGAGTTTTAGTTTCAGCTTTATGGCGTCCTTCAGAAGATTATCACCCTTGCCGCTTTTCCCTGTTGTCCACCCAATTTCCAGAGCGGCTGTTAAAAGTTTCAGCAGCAGCAGTTAATAAAGACAAGCAAACTATAAACCTTCGCAAAAATCATTCCTGTTTTGCTACTCCCCTGATTTCTCACGTTAGCATCTAACCATCATGTTCCCTAAGCTCAGGGAACATGCAAGCTCCTCCACCTTCCTCACCAATTTACCAATGTGATGCAATGCACGCATCCCAGGACTGTCCCAACGCTTGCATGTGCATTAATATCTGCAGCCCAGATTCTTTGTTGTCTGGTACAAAAACGAACACTTGCACTTGAAGCTAGTTCAGGAAAATCAGATGGTCACCCAAAAAGGGAATGGACTCACGTGTGCCCATGCTTGTGCTTGAGCTAGCATACATCCAGAAGGGTCAGCTCTTGCTTACACATAAGCTCTCTGTATTATTTACAGATTGAGTTAGACAGGACTGCACTTTATATATTATTAAGGCTGCCTTTGAATTTTAAACTAGAAGCTATTTTTAGCCTATGATACATATGATCACAAAAATTACAATTAATTAGAGAACAAGTATTCTTATTAACTATGAACTGAAATTCTCACAGGCCAGTGGATAAAAAAATATTCAAATAGCCCACCCTTAAAACAAATCCGAGAGTACAGCAAACAGTCCTATCTGAGCACTGCACACAGAGCTAACTTTTGTGGTAGGTTCTGGTAGCAAATATTTAATTTTGCACTCAGTTGTTATTTGGTGAGAGATGTGGCAGTAACTTCTATTTGACCTTAATCCTTCTGAGAGATACAAGTGTATGTAAAAGATCCAAGAAATTTTGCCATCTCACCATTACGCATAAAATATATAAATTTTCTCCCAGATCAAATACACTTATACTGTTAAGGAGATACTAAATGAATGCAGACAGATTTGATGTATTAATCCACCTGAAATAATACACGCTACATAATTCAGTATTAGCACATTTAATGGGAAATTGCATGAGTCCAAAGTGTTGGCAATTTCATGTCCATAATTTAAAAGTACCCGATTTAATTCCATATAAAGGAAGAGATAAAAAGCAAATTTGTTCTTTCCTCTACTAATGAAATAGTACTTCAAGGTGCAATAAAGAAAAAATTTGGCTACACTCTTGCTGCAGTCCGTTTGGAGATGGCATACACTGTTCTCGATTCATAAAATCCTGCCTGTGTTTAGGTACTAAAGAAGAAGTTGATGTCAGGTTTTGTAATCAGTATTTGTGAGACAAGCTTATCCATTTTTGCATCAGCAGATGTAAATTGCTGGAGGCAACTATTAAGCACAAGTAAACATGTGTTGCCTTTTAACCACTGCTGCTGCTCTAGCAGACCAATGCTACGATTATAAATATGGCCGAGGGGCTTTCTGTGAATTATTTTAATTCATTTTCAAAGTACTGCTCACGTATGTCCTGTCTCGCTTCCAGTCTGGTGCCTGAGCCTTTTGTCTTCGGAAAGCCCAGAATAAACAGTGGGGCAGGGAGGTATTCTATGGTACATCTTTCTGTGTACTTCCGTTAACTCCCCCTCACCCTCGTTTGTGAGACGCTTCGCTACCCTTTTACTTCCCCCTCCTTACAAACCTGAAGATGAGCAGAATAACCTGGGATTGAGCTACAAAGAGATTAAGAACATATCCGCTCTGTGCAATGGAGCATGGTGAAAACAGTTTTAGGGAATACGTGCTTGTGTCTAACAGCTGCAGCAAGCAGTTTTGCTCACTGCATGGTACTGTGTCAAGGCACTACTCCAGTCCAAAAACCTGGGCTAATTAGTCCCGTTAGCCTTGCACAGTTATCTTGCTGCTGTTTTTGGAGCTGGCCTCCAGCGTCCCCATAGGCTTGCTCAAACCAACGTGCAGAATTAACTTGCTCAAGGTCACACCAGAAATCAATGACAGCAGCAGGAAAAGAGTCCAGATGTCTTTAATATCAGCACTGGCTCAAAGTCACTAGGCTCTCTCCTTCCCAAGCACAATAACCCTCTTTTTGTAGCACACAGACGAGTATTGGAGAAGCTGCACAACTCGTAACACATGTAGAGAAAGCAGCACATATGAAACTAACTCACAAGAGTATCACTTCACCAACAAACTGTTCTGGTCCAGGACAATGGAAAACCTGGCCTTTGCCTCTACCATTGTGATGGATCTGTACAAATAAATTACATCTCTATTAACAGTTAAGAATTCACACAGCCTTGAAGAGTAAATGAAGTTTTTACTTGACGACAAACTACCACGTTTGCTCCTGTGAGCACCCTGAGAGGCAGCCCCTGCTCAGCATGGCACAGCGATAAATCCCAAGTTTCTCCGGTCACTGCAGAGTCTCCACTGGAGATCCTCCACACTCATACTTCTGACTTTTAATACATGAACTAGTGGCACTTAATGCCTAGAAGGAGAAACTCAGTTATCTACAGCGACTAAAATAACACTGTGCAGCTTGTCATACCCAGTCCAATTTGTTCCATAGTTTTTCAGAGACACTAGGGAAATACTCCATTCTCCAGTTCAGCAAGCTTCATCTACAGTATATATTGCTTCCTAAAGAGTTGCTACAGTGGAGAAGAAAAAGAAAAAAAGAATAGAGGTTTAAAACAAAACTACTGGCTCCCACCAACTTCTGTTACTGAATTTAAATCTAAAGCCATTTTCTCTTTGAGACAATTGCCAGTCTCTTCCATTTTCTTAAACTACTTGCTTTGGTACAATTCTGCACTGATTTATACCTGCCTTTGACTTTGCTTGTTTAGGTGTAAGGGATGGGAAAAATGGCTCCAAATTTTATTGCTTTAAACATTTCCTGAATCCAGAGGTACTGACTTGGTAAGTTATTGTCATCTTTGTTTCCCAAAAAATCACAGTAGTTGAAGCCATTATGGTTTTTTTTTCATGCACAAACAAAATTCATATCCTTTCAGCTTAAATTATTTTTAGATGGTGAGATGCAGAAGTAAGTACAGTGACAAAGCACAGTGGGTTTCTCTCAATATATTTGGAGCAAAACCAAGATGGAGCTGTTTTCAGCACGCAGCAGACTCCCAGAAAATTGCACTCAGAGTACACAGCAGATGTAATAAATTTCCATGCCTCCAGCCAGAACATCCAAGCGCTGGTTTCTCTGTCCCAAACCAGCAGAGAAAGAGGGAGCTCAGATAAAAGGTTCTTTTTGGGGCTATTTTTCTTCAATTCATTGCCACTGAATGACAAAGAATTCCTACTGCTTTTGTAAAAACTCTTTGTGAGAATTTTGTTTTGCAGTTGCTAGCAGAGGGGGGAAAGCTGGGGTAACTGTCCTGTTCCCCACAAACACCCTCAGGGCTCTCGTGAGCAGCACTGGGACTTTCTGCAGGCACTGGTGGAGATAACAGAGGGCTTCAAAGGGAGATTACAACAGCAAGAATGAACCAGATGAGCAGCCAGGAAGAAATGAGCGAAGGAGCCATCTAATTTTTCTTTTGGGTATTTTGTTTCATAAATCTTCAGACAAGCCAACAACTTTTCCATTTCGGAAATCAAATCTCAACTTGCTTCTCCTTGCCAATAACAAAACAAACGATGCTCTATCTGTCTGCCCACAGAGCCTATTACATGGCCTGCAGTTATGGCATCTCTTCTTGGTACCGATACTGAAGAAGGAAAAATTACAGCACAAAAGAAATGTTTTTGATGATGTGCGAGCCCCTGAAGGATCCAGACCACACTAGTTTAAACTCTCTGAGTACTAACAAGGAACAGCTATTACTGTGGGTACTCAAAAACTAGAAGAAAGGGTTCCTTCAGTGGGAAGAAGTCAACAGCTCCTTCTGTGGTGGGTCTTAACTTTAAAAAAATCACGTTAAGGAAAAGGAGAAATCAATAAATAAATTCATTAGAGGAAAACGTCAGAAGCTATGGCTCTGCTGAGGCCAGTGCTGCCACAGGGAGCTTAAAGATGGGCCCAAGGCAAGGCCTGTGGACTCGGACTGCAGAAATGCACTGAGGGTTGTAGAGAGCCAGAGTGTGACTGTGCCTGGTCTTTCAAGGCCAGGTTGGATGAGGCTCTGAGCAACCTGATCCGGTTGAAGATGTCAGTGCTTCTTGCAGAGGGCTTGGACTGGATGGGCTGTAAAGGTCCCTTCCAACCCAAACCATTCTAAGATTTTATGATCTCTTGCACATGGCAGGCCCCACTGCAGGGGATGGCCTGGCTGCTAATGGCAGTTTTTGTAACTCACCTATGAAGCCATCTCAAAAATCTAAAAAAAAAATAAATAAAATTTGAAAACTCCCTGTTGTGACTGTACATATGGGTTTTGTGAGCTCACACTGTCCTTGACTGGAAATCCAGGGAGTGGGTCTTCACCCTGCATCAGTCACATTCTACTTGTGACAGCTTTTCCTTGGTTAATAAAAAGCTACCTGTACTACTTCTTACAATGCTGATCCTGTGACAAGTATTTCAAAACCACTTTCTTTGTTATTTTCACTGGGTGGAAACATGGAAAAAACAACTAAGAAATGAAGTTTTCTGCACTGTCACGGGGCCCAGTGCTGGGCTGCAAACCCGCCTACCCTGCCAGCAGCCGTCCTGCCTGCCGGGGACAGACTGCTCGAGGAATCCACATTAGCAGGTAGCAAACGTCCTCTGAACAGGCCACCTGGCACGGCTGCTCATTGCTTCCTAATCCTCCTCAAACAGCATTTTCTAGACAATTCCTATCATACACCAAGCATTCTCCATATGTTTGCAAAATGAAGTCAAATACAAATTTGGTTTGACATCTCCTGCAAGAATCCTTTATTGTCAAAATTTGGCAGAAGAAAAAGACAGGAGTTGTTTCTGACCTAATGGTTTCCCTCTCCCTTCAGATAAATTCTTACACTGGGAGACATTTGTATCTCAGAGCTTATTTTTCTTGTACACTGAACTAACGCTATGCAAAAAAATCCAGCACAGCATTATACGATAAAGGATAAAATGTCAGTTTTCTCCTCTGTCCAAGCTATGCTGAAGGCAGGTAAGTTTACAGCCGCTTTTGCCTCTGCATCTCTCCAAGTTCCTCCCTGATTTGTGGCTGCAAGTAGCTCCAAGTCAGAGCTGATTTATCTCACACTGCTGTGGCAAGGCTGCAGGAACTATTGCAGCAGCTGGAGCTGCAGCGCTCGAACCATCACTGCCGTTACGCAGCTCTATTTCTGATATTTCCATGCATTGAAGTTATTTCCTGGTGGGCACATCTGCTGCATTTACGGCCTCTTCTGCTACTGTGGAGAAGACATTACCTCGTATTCCTGAACAGGAACTACTATCCAAGTCAGAGCTGATTTATCTCACACTGCTGTGGCAAGGCTGCAGGAACTATTGCAGCAGCTGGAGCTGCAGCGCTCGAACCATCACTGCCGTTACGCAGCTCTATTTCTGATATTTCCATGCATTGAAGTTATTTCCTGGTGGGCACATCTGCTGCATTTACGGCCTCTTCTGCTACTGTGGAGAAGACATTACCTCGTATTCCTGAACAGGAACTACTAAGGGAAGGAATGAAAGCCGCTTGATTCGTGCCAAGAGCTGCGAGGATCTCTCACTGCTAGCAATGGCGAAATGCACAGCCTCAGAATGAGAGGGGCTTTGCAGAGAAATGAACAGCTCTTGGAAAACCTGACCTCTGAGTCAGCTTACAGCAGTTGTGAAGGGAACTTTGCTTTAAAGTTTTTTCTATGGAGTTCAACCTAGTAGCAGTCCCCAGTTTCCACAATTTATTATAAAGCTTCTTCCCTAGTTGATATATGAGACATCTACTGATGGATACTTTTAATCCCACATGAAAGGACCTGATTTTCTGGAGGCTACACGTTCCCTGCTTTCACAACAGTTGTACCGCAAGCAGAAGAAACAAACAAGGTCTTTGTGACTAACACGCCAGTAATTTCATGAGGAAAGCATGATTCCTGCTACAGATTAACAATGTGATAGTTTTGCCGCATGCCTCACTTTCCCATCTACAAACTGGCGACTGGAGTTCCCCTGTTTCCTGCTGTGAGTGTGGACTGCAAGGTCCTGCAGGCAGGAACTGTTTTTTACTTGGTGCTTATGTCACATGGTGCCCGAGGGTGTTCCAGTCTCGGTGGGATCTGTGGCCTCAGCTGTACTGCAAAAGTGATACCATGGCTCCTCCAAGGATGACCCTGTCTCCTATTCCCCAATTTCCTACTTATCTCAGCAGCCTGTTTTGAAGTAACATTTGTGCAGGATGTTGAGGTCCTTGGTTGAGGTGTCGTAGGAATTCTTTAATTACTTCTAAGCCCAGCTATTTGCAATTCAGAAGCTCATGTTATAACATTAAAAGGTTTTGACAAAGTAATGTGGAATTTCTGGAGCAGGCTTCAGCAACACAGTTTCTTCTTTTTATCTTCTATTTCAAGGAAGAATGACAGTAAAAGTTAAATGCTGTTTTTATTTAGTGCTGTTTGATTGAAAGATTAAGGGTTGAATTTCTAATTCGAAGAGCAATTCTCAATGGAGATGCAGTATTTGTATCTATTAAGGACAAGGTGCCCCTGAAATTGCAATCTGCTGCTCTTCAGAATTTTTAAATTTCAGGCAATTATAGCTTTCTACTTTCTCTACACAATATATATATATATAGTTTTATGATAGTAAAAGTGCCTCAAGTAGAATTATACATGTATTTCAAATAAAAGAGGTACCCCATTTAACCTGCAAACAAGGCATCTCTTCCAGCCACTAGCAACCTCACACTAAAGCAGCTGTTGATCTTATTTCATGGACACCTCCCTTGGTAGCATGTAGATCCTGTCACATGCAGCTGTATTTCCCATTCTCAAGCCAAATCCTTTCCAGTTCCAGACCATCCTAGTTCTGCTGTGCAGCAAGCGGAACGTGGAGATAACTACAAGGCAAGCATTTGGAAATGGACAGTATTAAATCCCCTAGACATCATCTTTGTGAGGAAACATCTTTTCATGCAACATCCTCATGCCAAAGGACATCCTCTCATCCTTTGCCAGGAGTCCAGAACAGACAAACATACAGCACAGATATGTCTACATGGCTCTAGGAAGAATCCTGTAGTGGCAATGAAGACATGGAGAATGCAAAATTTTACATCCAGCTATAAGGGGTGAACCCTCAGATGCGCATGAGCTTGCTTTAATCTAACCAGTCTGCATAAAACTGTGTCAACATGGATTTCGGCATAGGCTGATGGCCCATCACCGCCCCAGCTCTAACACAAACTCAGAAAACTAGTAATAAAGTTTGAGTTGCCATAAACTCTGTTTTTCACTCAAAGTAGCTCAGCCATGCCTACAAGAGCTGTGTTCCCTGCTGCAGTGGACACACAGCCATAGCCTGAGTGAAGAAGAGATGAGATGGCCTTGGCTGAGTCACAGAACGGTGGCAGCAAGATTGCAGTAATGGAGATGTCCCCAACCCCCTTGTGAAAGGTGGGTTTATCTTAACGGCTGCAATTACAGCTCAATATGATTGATCCTCACCATGACAGACCCTGAGACGTGAAGCTGTCAAACTCGTCATCCATCATCCAAACCAAACACTAGTGATCTACTTGCAGACCTCCCCTCCCTAGCAAGCTAATTCAGATCACTATAAAACAGCTGTACCTAGTCTGATGGGTGCAATTAACTCATGGACCTGTCAGAGGTTTCAAAAACATAAGTCAGGCTGGAGAGAAGAGGAAATCAGACAACAACAAAACCCTAGACATTTTAAATGGGGAAAAAATGTTTCAGCCTTATTTGCAACAAGATCATTTCTGTCTGGAAAGCATTGTGGTTATTCATACCAAACACTGTGTTAAGCTCTGTATAAAGGAACTGCCACCAGCCAAAGCAGCTTGTGTCCTAATTTGGGCAAAGGTGGTGGTGTCACCCTCATTTTACAGATGCAAAATACAATCACGGAGAGAAGAGATGACTTCTACAAAGCAAGCATGACAAACACACAAACTGAATTTGAGCTCAGATGGTGTATGGGAATGTTTTAACTGAAAGCCTTCCCTTTCCTGTCAGTGAATTTTCTGACTGCATGTATTTAAGTTCCTGTAGCTTTTGCTGCATTCATAAATTTGGATTCCTTCTGTTTCTACCAAATTATGTAGGCTGCCCACTTAGAAAAAAAAAAAAAAAACCACCAAGGCTGTTAGAGTTACTTCTTTCTCTTTCCATTTCCTTAAAGGAAACAACTCCAGGAATCAAATACAAAGGCAGTTCTTGCAGGAACTTTCAAAGTTGCTTTTATGTCCGCTCATCTTTGTGCTAAAGTCACAGACTGAATCACAGCTGGCACAGAAGGATGGGCAGAGAGTGAATCCATGTAGTGCGTAGGCGTTCTTGGGTAGCAGCTACCGGCACTTTCCCTGCACGGAGCAGACAGGGTGCTCCAGCCCTCAGCTGAAAGACTGAGTCAAAACTCCGCTTGTTCCATCTATGGGACCTGGTTTGTGGGGTGTTTAAGTAAAGCCTGGCAGGCAGACACAGCAGCGTGGTTGAGTACCACTGCCTTGATAGCACATCTTGGGAATCACGCACCCTCAGTACCTGCTTGCACCCTAGAAGTGGGAGATAAGAATAGTAGTACAGTAGGAAAATGAGTCAGATGAATCCTACATCTTTTTCTTTCTAAGTATGGGGAAGTAGCAGCTCTACCCCTGCTTGGATCCACCAATAGTGGATTACGTGGCTGGAGAGTCTGGCCTGCTTTTGCATCTGCAGGCATCGGAGGTCCCCTGGAGCAGGAAGTTTATAGGGCACGCTCCTGGTGCTCAGTAAAATTATAACAATGTCTGGCATCCTGCCTCTAGCATAACCTAAACCGAAGCTTCCTAAACTGATGCTTCAGAGGGCAGCAAAAGAATAAATAAGCCCCTTAGTAATATGTCTAGCCAACCGTGCAATGCTTTACATGAAAAAAAACATCTTTCCTGAGCCCAATAGGAAATCATTTTGTGCCCTGAAGCATGAGATTTGTTTACCCTGAACATGCATAATGCTAGTTTTGTCTTTTTGCAATGAAATTATTCGTTCCCTTTATAAATCTGGCTCTTCAGATCCCCCTGAAGAAGCTTATTGCATAACTTGGAGAACTAAACCACTGGAATGAAACTGTGAGGGAAATTACTGTTATTTCTCCTAAGCTACCTTGACACCTGTACAGGCTAGACAAAAGTTCACACACACACATCCAGGTAAGTATTTTCCCAAACAGTATTTTGCTGTTCACAGTGGCATACTAAAGTGTTGGCTAAATAACAAGATATATTTTGTATTTAATTCCCCTTGACATGTTGAAAGTGCAAGTAAGAAAATTGAAGACTGAAGACAGTGGTCTGCATTTAACACTGGAGATTGTGGATTTTTTTTTCTTCTTGTGTCCAAGACTGTTAGGGTTGGAGGCTGATGTTAAGAATACCACAGACACTTCAGATAGACACCGTTCCTTAATGCATAAGGGTCACACCACTGAGGACCATCACATCACAGGGTGCATCAGATATCCAACAACGCAATTCCATTCTACATTTTAAAGATACATAGTTTTACAGAGGAGACAGCTTCTGCAGGATAGTGAAGGACTTCCACAACAAGATTCTGCTAACAGGTCTTTTCCAGAAAAGTGGATTTACACCAAAGATTAATTTGTTCTAGTAGACACATGGTGTTCTGGCTGCCCCTGAGTTCCCCACACACAGATTTAATCAAATCTCAGACGCAGTTTTTCTCTCATGGGAGGCAAAGGGGTAGAAAAAGCTGCTTGCAAAGGTTAAAGATCATCTTTTTAAAGGCTCTCTGGTGAGAATAGAAAACATTATTCCAGAGAGAACGAACACTGCTAATCCATAGCTGATACACTCGTAAATATTGACGAGAACAATATTTGCTGAAGGGCATAACAAATATCTTTCATATTTGCATCTGAAGAGCAATGCAGGAGAGTAAATAGCATGGTCATAGTAGCATGGCTAATTTTTTTTTCCTTTCTTGTACCTGTTCACATGCTGTGGTTGTGTATCTCCATTACATTCCTGGTATTAAGTCTTGCAAGAACTTGTTGCAGTTCCCAAGGGCATTATTTCCATTACAAATAGTGACTGCACTGTAGCCAGACACACACACACACAAAAAAAAAAAAAAAAAAAAAAAACAACACCAGTTGAGGCAGTGCAGAGATAGTGGGGATTCATAAGAGCTCCTGCCAGCCTGGTGAGGTTAAACTCCCTAGGCTCCTCTTCACAGTTAATAAAGAAAGATAGACCCTCCCAGATGATAAGTCCGAGCAGCTAAATTATGCTCTTGCTCTGAGAAGCCTCTGAGGTGCAGGATCCCGTCTTCATTAACTATAATGGGAGCTCAGGTACATTAACTGCCATGAACAGGGGCCCACGCCATCCACTTCAGTTATTCCACTTGGATCCAATTCAGAGCACGCAAAGCCGGGAGTGTGGGTCCTGCATCTCCTGTGGCCTTCACACCGCTTCAGACAGGGATTCAGGACACCTGAATCGGGGTGTATTTTCACGTCTGCTGTAAGACAACCCCAGCGTTTCTATTTTATTTTATTTTTTTTTAAATTTAATTGCTTTTCATCCAGGATGGCTCCTGGAAATGAAGTGCCCACACAAGCACCTGGGTGCCAGCCCTCACACAAAGGAGGCGAGGGCTCAGCAGCAGCTTGAGTTTAGATGGCCCTAACGCGGTTATGAAACTGCAGCCTCAGGGACTGCAAGTCAGATAATATCAATAGCCTCCGGCTTTTCTACTGCCATGATAATTTTGATCATTACCTGTAACCTTAAACTAGTCTCCACCAGTCACCCTGCTGTTTCTCGCTTCTTGTCAGTACTCAAGAAAAGGAATTTCAGAGAAAGACAACCAGCATCGAAATGTCATTGTTGCTGTAGGATAAATTCTATAATAAAGGCTTAAGGTAGGATACAAAACCTATCTGGGGAGAGGATGTCTCCACTGCAGAGCCTGTGCACCAGGAAAGCCAGATGAAGAGTGGGAGAACACCACCTTATCCTCTGTTCAACAAAAGGCAAATTAATGGCTTACCTTCCTTTCCATGTGAGCTTTTACAAAAGAAACAACCAACCAAAGCCAAACAAAAATTCCTGTCATGAAGCATTTTTGTTAGAAGTGTTTGTGTGTTTATCCTGATACAAACCAGCAAGATCACAGCTAAGCTATCATAGCCAACCAACCCAAATCACAGCTCGGCTAGTCACAGCCAGCTCAAAGGAGGAAATAAAGAAAATTTTCAAAGAATCAGTCATCTAATTAATTCAAGGTTGTAGCATTATGTAAATAGATATCAGAAAAGGAGAAAGCCCTAAATGTGTTAACATTCACTCATGCAAATATTGACATTGAATCTAATAGGATTGCTCCCCTGAGAAACGTTAAGTGTGCACCTAAGTCTCTGTGGAATTTGGGCTTAGGGTTGTTTAGCTTTCTGAGAATTATTATTATTTTTTTTATATCCTGCAACATCTGTATGAATACTGGTATAGGAATTTGAATATTACAGAAATCCTGATTTTGTAAAATATTCAGCTGATCTCCTAATGCAGGTGAGGGATAAGGCAGATACTCATAAAATGAATTCAGAAAATATGACAAACTTAGTCACATTATAACAAACATTATTCATTCCCTTAGAGTAATCAGGTTTATTAAAAACAAAGGCTAGTTAATATTTGATATTTGCGAGCATCTTTTCCCACTAATGCCCTAAAGCATTTTGCAAGCTACCTGCTGACAACACCTTAAGCGCATTCCCTCCTGCGCACCCCAGTCACAAAGCTCTCAGCTCCCAGTTGCTGCACCACACATCAGCAGCAGCCCTGCCAACTCCTTCGCAAGGCACCAAATGAACCTGTTCAATTTCATCTAGGTACTGCTGCTGACATCCACGCTAATTCAATAATTACAGCCTGGGGAAAAAAAAATTAAAAATATCCCAGTTCCCACCGAAATGAATGGCAGCCAGACAGACCAAGCGTGCTGGCATCTGTGTTAGGGGACAGGTATCCCCAACTGGGTACTCCCCATGGGGAAACCAAGGGGCTGGACACCAGTGTGCGAGAGAAGACTGGGAGAAGAGGTGGAGATGCACGCCCAAGCTTTCCACTTGCGGGACTACGAAGCCAGAGTCTCCACGGAAGGGGCTGGTGAGTGGGAAGAGGTGGAGGCAAGCGAGCGGCTCCACCGAGCAGCGTTTCCCATGGGAGAAACCTACCCGCGAGCCAGGCACCAACGCCACAGCTCCCAGCATCTCGCTCGCTCCAGCCCGGCTCCGCATCCGGCTCCCGGAGAAACCGCGAGCGCGCGTGGCGTGGGCAGGGCTCGGAGCAGCCGGCAGAGGCTGTGGAAGGGAAGCACCGCTAGAGGCCAGTGGAAGCTAAGGAATGGCTGGGAGAGCCCCGGGGCTCGGGAATGGGCTGGGGGATTTCCTCCAGGAAAGGCAGAGTGGGTAAATAACCGCCCACGCGTGTTTCGACGCATCGTGACTGCTCCGTGCAGGAGGCAGAATGCGGCCGGAGCAGATTCACGGGGGGAGAGCGCCAAGCGGTGCTGGGGTGAGGTAGGTGAGGGTTTGGATTAATCGGAATTCCCTGCCGAGGGGCTGCCCCCCCAGCCCATAAGCACGCGTGGGTGGCAGCCACGCAGCTGGTATTTACAGGGGCTGGTGGGCGTCACGTGCTGAAATGTCACTGTTATGACTCAGAAAAAAATAATCAGCTAGCAAAAGAAGTGACAGCTGCTTCTCTGCTGCCATTTACATCTCATTTGTAGTGTTTGCCCAATATCCTAGGTACTTTCCAAAGACAGCCAAGCCTACAGCTAAGCATTTCAGCGACTGAGAGGTAAAAGAATGTTTAATTTTATGTGAATGCCTAACTCTACCATTTCTTGCTAAACAGCAGGGATACAGACGGGGGAAGAAAAAAAAAAAAAAAAAAGGAAAATTGTAAATCTCTGTTCTGGATTGCAGAACATGCTACATGAACTCACACTGGACGTACCTGTTGCATGAAGACCTTGCAAAGGCTCTGTCAGATCAGAGTGTCACAGATGATGTAAAAGATGCCATAGATCTCAATACAAGCATGTCAATTAACCATGATCCTGAAGGAAGTACTTACCTAGAAAAACACTTAAGATATTTAACAAGTCAGCATGCAAGTGTGAACCTATGTGTTAGGTTCATCATATGCACATCTTTAAGTGACATTCCTTGAGTGGCAATATGACACATCTCCTCACCTTCAGGGTATTGCCAGCTTGAGATGTCTCATGATTGTAGCCCCCATCATGCTATTTCACATTTCAATTATAGAATCATAGAATCTTAGGGTTGGAAGAGACCTCCAAGAACATCAAGTCCAGCTGCCACCATGCCTACTAAACCATGTCCTCATCTACATGTTCTTTGAACACCTCCAGGGATGGTGACTCCACCACTTCCTTGGGCAGCCTGTGCCAGTGCCTGACCACTCTTTCAGTAGAGAAGTGTTTCCTAATATCCAACCTAAACCTCCACTGCTGCAACCTGAGGGCATTTCCTCTTGTCCTGTCACAAGTTATTTGGGAGAAGAAACCAATCCCTGCCTCCTTATAGCCTCCTTTCAGGTGGTTGTAGAGAGCAATGAGGTCTCCCCTCAGCCTCCTCTTCTCCAGACTAAACAATCCCAGTTCCCTCAGTCGCTCCTCATAAGACTTGTGCTCCAGACCCCTCACCAGCTTCGTTGCCCTTCTCGGGACGCATGCTGGCAACTCAACGTCCTTCTTGTACTGAGGGGCCCAAACCTGCACGCGGTATTTGAGGTCTGGCCTGACCAGTGCCAAGTACGGGGGCAATTAGGTATGATGGAACAGATTCCCAGGGGATAGGACTGAGATTTGCTGGTGTAGAACTTCATGAACAGAAGCAGGATAGATCCTAGTTTGCTATTGTGAAAAGTATATTGGCTGCTCTGGACCCTACACCGCTAGGGACAGAGGCTAGACTGTAGTCTGGAAATACAGTTTTGCCTCAGGAGGTACAGAAAGAAATTGGCACCTTGTTACACTTCCTTCCAACCTTGCTCACCCTCATGTGAAACAATAGTAAAGATCTGAAGCGATAGAACACTATGCCAATTTCTATGGTTTTGGCTAAGCAGTTTACTATTGGCTTTCAAACAAACAGTAGTCTGATGTTTTCTGGCAGGCTGGCAGCCCAGGGGTATGATTTGTAGCATTCTCTAATTACAATGCTGCTGTCAACGAGCTAAGGCCCACGGGGGAGTCGGGGAGAGCCCATGCCCCGTGAACGGCTCCCACTCGGTGTGGGGCTGAAGCACTAAAAGATGCACAGAGAAATACGGCCTCGCTTGACGACTGCAAATTAAAACATGGACTCTGTTAAAATTCACATCCTGCGGTTCTCAGTGTTGTTAATGGTGAAGATGGGAATCAATGCAGGAAAACAAAGTAAACCAAAAAACTGGAGGGCGAGTGGAGGTTTTTTTTGTTTTAAAAAAAATTGCTTACAGAGCAGAAAGAGTCATGATCTCTTGACAGAAGTACCTGCCAGATGTACCACGTACCAAGGAAATAGCAACCAGGTTGGTTTCGTACTGAATACAGCATGTGAGGGATTAATCAAGAGAAGCAATCCAGCCTCTGCAGGCAGATGGCCACCAGTTCAGCCATGGTTTGTAACCTGTTCTCTGCAGTAGCACAGGAGGAACCAGGTCCCTCTAGTCCTGCTGTAGCATCGCCTAGGAAATACCCTTGGAAAAGGCATCATGAGGAGGAGATGTATATTTTCTCTGCGGACAGGATTGGATCTTGAGGACCCTTTGAGGATATCCACTCACTGCAGGGTCATAAAAAGGCCAGTTATTTATGCTGTTAAAAAAAAAAAAAAAAAAAAAAATCCTTGCACTTAAAACAACGGAAGAGGTGGAATATACAATGTCCAGTGTTCTCAGAGTTCGGTGTGTTGGTCTGAGAAATCTAAATGTAAGGGAAACATTTGAAATTTTGGCACTCTGTGGTCATCCCCCCAAACTAAGGAATGCCTCTGGCTCTCTGATAAGGCCTCTCTATTCAGTTGACTCCTGAAGCAGGGGTTATCTGTGAAACGCTCAACAGTAGTGACTGCGACTAAGGGAGAATAATGCTCAGGAAAAAAAGAAAAGAATGGAAGGATAAAGAAATGCAATCTAAGTTAATTTTAACTTCAGTATATTATTATTAGTTAAAATTCCCAAAGTAACCTCTATTTCCAGATATATGTAATAGTCTTCAGTTTCACTAGGTCTAGCAAGGACTGTGAAACTCCAGATGAGGACCAAGAAGCCTGGCTGGACACATCGCATTGTAGCAGACCCTTAATACTTCAATTGCTGTGACCTTTCTAGCACGTGTATAGATGGGTATTATCCACCACAGAGAAATGAATAATGATCTTCTCCAGCCCCCCATTTTTTTTTCCTTGCAAAATCATTTCTCAGCAAATCCAGATGGTCCAAAGGAGCCTAATGAGAAGAACGACCTGGTTCTGAGCGTGGATGTCAGAGGACACATCCTGCATGTCTGTGAAACCGCAAACGAAGCAGATGTTTGCCATTTTTGCCCACTATTGAAGTACCAGCCTTTCTTCTTCACTAACCACACACTGCAAGCAGCAATCACGCATCACCTTCTCCTCTTCTAATGGGTACTTGGGCGCGTAATAAGTTGAATTTCATCTTGCTGATGAATCTTGAGTTGTTTGGCATGACTGGTATTTCTTTGTTAAAAAGTGAATGGAGACATCTGGCTTTAGCAGGGTGACTAAAATGAGCTGCATTTGGCCAATGTTTCTCCTGTTTCACCTTAATTTGCTGACACTAGATCCAGCAACGCTTGCAGACTCAGAATGAGAAAGCAGACTGCAGAAGTCACCCTTTACACCTGCCCTGTTTTGCCGTAGACAGCTTTATCCCCCACGGTGTAAAATGCCTCGGGTATTCCTTGTGTCACTTGATCCGTGCCACTGCTGCATCACCCACTAAGCAAAGGCACTAAACCCGTGAGCACATGGAAGATATTCCCACTACTTCTGCGGGCTCCACTGATGACAGCGTTACTGCTAGCCAAACAAACACTGAGTTCAGCTCTTTCCTGACCGCTTGTCCCAACTCTGCACTTAGGCAGAGAAGCATAAGACCGTTCGGGCTCGTTAGCATCTTACACAGTTTGCAGGACTGATGTAAATTATTGCACAAGCTAAAGGACTGAGCATCAGACCAGTAATCTAGGGTCACTGGTGAGAGACTGCTGCTGTTTCATCCCCCTTGTAATAGCTTTCTTCCTTCACGATGAGTTATTGCACTCCTATTTTTGGCCACGCTTCATTTGGAAAGCTGGCACAGAAATATTGTTTGGCAGACACAGACCTGCCCTGGCAATCTACTGTTTTGGGGTTTCTTTGCTTTTAACTAATTCATTATATTGCTGTACTGCAACATATATCACTTGTTTTCCCCTCCAGCACAGAGTGTTTATTAGACAGCTACTCTCAGGAAACTTCCCCAAGACAAACACTTAACCCCAGCCTCCTCGGAAACGCCGGCAGTCCTTATTACCAAGCACTAGAAAACAAAGGCAGCTCAAGCATATTAACGCATACAATTATTAATAATAATATTTTGCTTGTTATTAGTGAAAATTTGCATTAACATCCGTGCCTTCACCTGGATTCATCCCTGAGTAAAAGGAGCTCATTACAGGGAGATTTGTCAGATTAAGCTTGAGTTTCACTGGCTTCTCTCTCTCTTACGTCTCTAATGTCGTTGTTCTCATGACCCCAGTACATGACAGTCATTTTAATGCTAGTCACTGCCATTCTGACTGGAGAAGGTAATGAATGCCAAAGGCATTTAAAGACATCACCAGGCAGCCCTGATTCTGGAGCCATGAAGCAGTTCATGGTCCTTAAAAGCAAGTTCCAACATTTCCTTTTGGCGCACCATTCATCAGAGAGATTTGGTGGAGTCTGGGTTACTGCTGATACTGTTTATTGGTCTCAAAACAACCCTGAAGCTTCTGTCAGTTCAGGTACAGGTTGAGGGCAAAATACTCTTCAGAAACACTGGAGAAGCTTTAGAATTTTATCTCTGCCAGCTCCAAGTACGCTATTGTGTTCACAAGCTTAGTCTAACTGCCAGCAATTTATTGCAGCAAGTGGATGGAGATTTATAAAGACATGCTAATAATATGCTTAAGATAACATAGACAAAAGCCCACCCCACAAGACAGTCCTCAACTCTCTTAGAGGAGAGCTCCTGTTAGAAAGAGAAAGCAATGAACAGTAGGTCTGAGGGGGCAGGGTGAGCCCCATCCTCCTGCGCTTTCAGGGAAAGCTGCTCTTGAGCACCCTGGACAATCACCACTGCAGTGGGAGCCAGACACTGGAGCTCCTGAGCCTAACAGACACCAAATTTCCAGGGTTCCTATATAACAGACACATTTAAATTGTTCCCTGAAGCAACTGTCTGCCCATGTGAGACAGGTGTGGTGGGGTCACACCATCTCAGCTCCCTATGGCAAAAGAGCAACAGGACATCACAGAGATCATTGATCTATCAGGTTTCTGCCTATCATAATAAATAATTCACTAAAGAACATTCTAGACCAGAAGTTATAAGCTTTATAAAAGAGAAAAAAACCCACTAATTTCCTCTTGTGTAGCCCCTGTTGCAGATCAGCCCTGGTTCTGCTGAGACTCCATGGGTTCTTCTGCAGCTCAGACCAACAATGGAAAGAAGTTAACTTTCGGAAGTAAAGAGCTGACACATCACTACAGCTTGTGATGCCTGCATTACAACCTAAGCCCAGGCAGCGTGCTCATCGCTAGCTTTGTTGTCATTTTGCATATCAAATTCTCCTGCAAGTCACCCAAAGGAGTACAGATCAGCACAGAAAGATGAAGAACAGAAGCGCTGTTAATAATTTTCTCAAATCTTACGCTTTGCCTCAGTTTTAAAAACACGCCTTGTGACACCAGCTAATAAAGTGCTGCACAAGAAAGCATGGCTTTAATCTTTGTATTGGATCCTGGATTTGTAGGAGTTTTGAGTAAATCTGTTTAGACGGTTAAGAAAAGCCTACTGCTAACCATCTGGGTTTACGCTGCTGCCTTGCTGTTTGTTGACATCAGCAGTCCTTGAAATGTTCCCAACAAACCATAATCTTTTTATTTTTCACACCTGGGTAATTAAAACAGGTATGCATTGAACATTGGGACCCATTTTAAAAAAACATCATTTTCTCAACCCATAAATGTAATTTGCTATCAAATTAAGTATTTCCACACCCCATTTCTCCAGCACTTTAGCATTTTAATTTGAAATACAGTTGATAGAAATTGCTGTTTTCAAGCAGCAACCAGGTTTGGATACAATTCTGAGCTACGTAAGTACTTGCTTTTTTCTTATGCACCTCAGTAGCTTATTGCCTTGGTGTACTCCAGAGACAGTGAGAAATGGGGAAAAAAAGCAATAAGAAGGGGAAAGGTACCTCATAAAATGGAGAGAGGCGGGCAGGAAGATATGATTTGTTTTATAAGATCACTAGAAGCCTTTCTCAGTAGAAATTCCTGTTGTATGAAACTTGATTTTCAGTGCAAGCTTGGCTGATTAAGCTTGGCCATATTCAGAAGAAATAAGACATGATCCCTACAGCAAAATCATCCTCTTAAAAATATATCCTAACTTAGAATTTTTCAAGGCTTGGATCCCTTGGCTTCATTCATAGATTCCAGCTGGGACCCAAACAGATAATGTGCCAGTGTCACACAAGAAATCATTTTCTCACAGTATTCCAAAGCAATATACATAATCTAGTTTATCTTATTCAGATAAACTAGAGATTAACTGTGGTCCTGGAGACCACAGTTGATAATTTAGGTGAAAAGGGCAATCAAGACTGAGTTTTAAGAACTAATTTTGCTTTTGGGAGTGCAGGATACAGAAGTGCTGTATGTGGTGTTATAGTGACTTTTCTCCAATGATCAAATCACAAGATGCAGCTGAAATTCAAAAACTGAGATTCTCTGCTTTAGTGGATTGTAGTCTAGCCATAATTGTAGCTTAATGCATTTTTTTCAAAGCGCTAATTTCATTAGATTTAGCTGTAGCTGTAGTGGAATGGTAACAAGTTACTCTATAATTCATGGATCACTCACGTAATAGGAACTATTAGCTTTGATCCGTGAATTACTGTCACAATAAACTCAGCTCCTGCAGATACCAGTGTTATTCTTGTGGATACAGTGTATGTTAATTTGAAGTAAGTACTTTAGTGAGGAACCTGAGAAATTAAAGAGTATATCTGCTCCCAGTCTTTGGTCTTATTTTGAGAGTTGTACTCCTAATGAAACTATTTGAATATGCGGAAAGTAATGAGTTGCCCAACAAGGAGAACTAGGGAATAACAGCAAAGGGGAGCATAATTCCTTGCTTTACAGATTATTTACTGCCAAATATATATTCAGGCAAAGAACAACAAAGGAGCACAAATGTGAACTACATTTTCGTCACTAGTAAAGAAACGAAGAAAATGAAAAAAGATAAAAGAAAATGTAAAGAATAGTTGGAGGTAATGATGGTAATTTGTTTCCCTATTCTGAGATAATTGATCCACACTGAAGACATAATTATAGTACATTAAAGAGATTAAACATAAGGTCTGAGCACAGAGTGAAGACAAGCGTAAACTGAGATACTGTAATTATGACATTTTGGGAGTCATAATATTTTGATGTTGGCCTTTCAAAATTCAGGGACAATGGCAATACAGCAAGCATCATTTCAGCTGTCAAATGTCTGCTATTTCTCTCTCTCTTCCTGTTACTTCAGGCTGCAGACTCTGACAGAGTGCCTGCTGCCAGCAAGAAGCAAGTTAAATGATGTGACAGTCCATTTGGTTAGGGACAACAATTCTGCTGCTCAGGTTGTCGTCTTTTGATTGCTAATCACACTTCTGAAAAGGCGATTCATTTACTCAAGGGGCTTCTCAACCTTCAAGTCTTTGCTTGTTTGTTTCTAGAGCTCGCTCTTCCCTCTAGGTGATCTTGTGCCTTACCCTTATCGATGCGGTACCCGCGGTGATGTATAGGTTGGAGCCAGTAATGTTCCACCAGTCACGCAGGGCACTGTGTGACACGCAGGGCTGGCCCATAGCAGCAGCCAGCAGCCTTAATTATCCTTTTTTGTTATCAACCCTGGAAGGGCTCCGGGAACAGAGAAGTCCCATCCTGCCTGGTATGGCTGTGGATTTTCATTGCTAATGCATTGCAGATACATGCAACGACAACAGCTTTTAACTATTTAGAATCTACATTTCTGTGCTGTCCATCAACCAGCTCCTTAGGAAGGATAAAAGGAATGACTGAAATATAGAAATTCAAATCCTAGGGAGGAAGGAAGATTCCGGTGAATTCAGCACTAGCTATTTGCTGTAATCCCACTATTGTGTGTTAGGGTATTTTTTTTTCTGTGTAAGGCATCCTTTATTTACTTTATTGAATAATGCATACAGAATACTCATTACAGAGCATACCTACGTTTGGACTTATTTCAGTTTGTTCAGTTGATATCTTTTCTGGAGTGGTGTCTATATCATATCCTGACCGATTTGCAAGTCTCTTATCCCTTATCTATAAACCAGTCCTTAAATATGTCAAAATGGAAGTTACTCCTCTTCTGAGCCTGCTCTTTTCTGACCACACAAATTCCAAAAGAAGTGTGACAGCCAAAAGGGACACAACACAACTGCTCAGGAAAGGACAGGAGAATCTGGCAGGCCTACTACAACCAGCACTGACTAACTTGGATCATAGCAAGCATTTCAAAAGAGATCAAAAGGATTAAAATACAAAAAGATTTAAACACATCCAACCTATAACCAACACTGACAAGTGCAAGGAAAAGGCAAAAGCTTTGGTTGATAATCCAAGTGTTGCAGGAGAAGCTACCAAACAGATGAACCAGCCTTAAATTTCTGGTGCTGCAGCTACCTCCTACCTGCCCAGTGGATAACTGGTTCCATTAAATCGTTCATCTTACCAGGGCTTTGAGCTGTTGCTTTGCCGATCACCTTAAAAGCAACTTTCATTTCATTTCATTTCATCAGCTGGCATATGCACTAAGCATGCCCTTTAGAGTTGTTAATCTTGACTGCGATTTCTTCTGTTACCAACTTTGGGGAATGCGATATGGAAGGACCTCTGGGAGTGGAGACTACCAAATGCAGTGTGCTCCAGCCAAGTCAAAGCTTGCCCAAAATAGCCCTTCTCCTCTAGAGGACTGGACATGGGGGCAAAGCCCACTGATATGTAAATATGCAGCTTAATGCTCAAGTTGATTGTCAGGAAGCTGTTACCATCCAGCTGGAACCAAACAACCTTAAAGGAGCTTTCAAGACACAAAAGGGCATTGGTACTAATGAGGCAATGAAGTAATAAAAACATAGCTGAAAAAGGAGCTGAAAATTTGCTTGAGGAGACAGGAGAATCAACTTAATTAAAACCCAGATCTGCTGTTACATTTCCTACCAGAGTCAGTACAATAATAACCCTTTAGGATCAATTTTGCCCCCCAAAAGACAATTAGGCTGCAGGTTGCAGTTGTTACTACAACAGCTCTTTCCAGTGTTTCCTTCATCCCGTGTCTCAGGTAACCTAGAGATGGCTGAAACTCACTCTTGATCTCCCTCAAATTGTCTATTTTGTCTGAGACTTCTCTAAAAACTACCAAAAAGTCACAATGTTATAAAAACCAATTTGTTAAAAGCAACGGTTTTGTCCATTGCTGAAGAAAGTGAAAATGCTGCACTTAAGGGAGGAAGAAACAGTACTGAAATAGATTAATGGAGGACAGTAACGAAGGCAAGAAACAGCCCAGAACAAAAGGCCAAATGCTTCATATTAGACAGGAGGAGTGGGAAAGCTGTAAGGTCATATATAATCCGGTCAGTGGAAAATTGTAAGCAGATGCATAAATGACAGTAACAGCAAACAGTGTCTTAAAAAGTGGCTGCCAGAACTGTAAAAAAAGTTTTTTAATGAACAATGCAATTCATGAAATGCATTTTCCGGTGGCTTTCGGTTCTGTGTCCCCTCCCCTACCTGCGTTGTCCCCAGGTCCCTGCCACGGCCACCGTGGCTGGCTGGGCAGCGCGATGGCTCCTGGGTGCTCTGTGCCACCACGGGTGCGGGCGGGACGGGCAGCTGGCGTCTTCTGACCCCGGGCAGTGTCTGCTCCTCTGTCCACATGCCAGCTTCTGCAGAAGCTCTTACCACGCCTTATACCTCTGTCAAATTGGTTTGGGTGTAAACAACTGGTATTTTAGTTACTGAATCCCTTTAAACTTTCTTTTTAAAAATTACATCTACATATTTGTTTTAAACTTCATATGACATTTAGTCCTGTAAGCTCCCTAGGACAGGGGCTGCCTTGTAATGCCTAAGACAACAAGCGACAACCTGACTGAACTCTGTAAGTGTTACCATGTTATGAACATTAAATCACAGTAATGATGGCAGAACATGGAGTTCATGCCCAGACAGTCCTCAGTTTTGTTTCCAGAAACACATTTCTAAGCTCAAAAACCAAAGGAAAAGAAGAAGAGAGAGGAGTTTCCTCCACCTTCTCTCCTTGCCTTGCTCCTGAAGATGCAGGTGCTGATGAGAACTTCACGAGCACCAATGACATTGTTTAAATCCTCACCAATGAGAAGCAGCAGTTCAACACTGAGGGGAGAGAATAATTAACATCTGGATTTTGCCGACTTCTATAATACTGCTCTTATTGAACTTTTTTCCCCCTTATTGACTAGAGGGAAGAAAGAAGAATGAATTGCCATTGTACTCCATTGATGAATGGAGGCACAAACTACATTTTCTGGTTAATAAGAAATTATTGTACTATTTCTTTTGGACCAATCTCTGGCTCTTTGATTTTTATTTTTTTTTTAGGGAAAAAGAAAACTACTTACACTAGGTAAGAGTGAAAAGGCTTTGCCATGTCTTACAATTACAACCTCTGTCCCTTAGGAGCACTGTCTTTTCTATAGATTTACACCAATCTTAAAGTAAAATATTTTTGATCAAATATATATTACAAATTTTCATTATGTTGTTTCATAATAAGAGAAAGAAGACATCAGAGAGACCGACACATCTGTGGAGGATGAAATCTCCAACCCTTTAAAATGAACAGCCACCAAAGCACAAAACTGTACCTCTGGTTATTGTCTGATGCTTTCCTACCCTCTCTCCCATCTCCTGCAGCAGCCAGCAAGCGCAGATGCTCACTATCATTTCCTAATTAAAGCCCTGAGGCAGGAAAGCAGTTACTGTGTACTATAAACCACCCTGAAAAGCATTTAAATAAGTGTTTAAACTTTAGCATGCATTCAAGAAACCTTAACAGGGATGCTTCCTTGAACTGGAGTGTTGAGCCCCTTCCATGTCTCTCCAGCACATTTAAGAGGCGCTAATAAGAGGAGATGGTTATTGCTGGTGGTGACAGAAGTGGATAACCCTCTTGTTAAAACCACGCTGCACAGAGAGGGGTTGTTGTTATGTCCCAGCTTGCAAAAACACATAATGATATTGCCTACTTCATTAACATCAAGGGCTGTCTCATCTCTAGAAAGAATTTCCTCCACCTGTTTTGTTTATCTAAAGCCCAAATTAGTACCTTTTTCTTCTGTTCAAAAGCAATTCTACAGAAAGCACTGAGATCTGCTGCTGAACTGGTACATACTTAAAATACTACTTACAATAAATTAAAACCTGGCTCTATGTATCTGCAAGTAGGTCACTAATTAATCTAAAAATATTTATTCTCAGGTCAGGTCCATATTGCTCTCTGCTTTGTGATAAATGCAAGTTCATATTAAAAGACAACGCTTACATTCATCACATGAGCTAAGCTTGTCTGCAGTAATTAACAGTTATTCAGATGCTGCACATTATTACTCCAAATAATAAAGAAAATACTTTTTCTTTATCATTAGCTAGCTAGGTCAGTGAACACAAGGGCAACGTATATCTTAAAATTCCCAGGAAAGCAGAGATAAGTTCTAAAATTTAAAAAACCCTAAATCACTCTCAGCTGCATTACAGATTCCCAGATGTGAAGAAAGAAGAAAAAGTCATAATATATGAACACACACACACACACACAAGTAAGGTAATTTCTTTCCCCGCCTCTCTCTTTTTCTGCCTGCACTTTAGGGAGATCACAGAGAATAATTATACCTATTTGTAAAATTCTGTCAAATGAACCCAGTTTTGCTTCCAAGAATCAACTCTGTGCTGCTGCTTTAACATTAATCTAAGGGATTATTTGGATGAGTGAAAATTGTCAAGGAGCATCAGGCAGCTGGGCTCTGAACAGGAAGCTGACTTCTGAGTAGAAGAGATTATGGTTGAGATTCGCTGCAACTTTGACTTTCAGAGATGAGTCTGATTTGATTTCCATGTAGGTTAAAGGCAGTCACATCTTCAGAAAGAAAAGAAAAACAAAAAAAAAATCCCAGAACTTTAATATGTCCATATTCTCATCCAAGAGTTCCCAAAATGGATGTATGCACCTAAGCTGTACTCGGGGCCCTGGCTTTCCACTGCCACCTCTAGGATGCTTGGTGAGGATTAAAGTTTAAGAGCCTGAAGTTCCTTGAGCCAGCTGCCAGTGCTGGCAGGGCAGGAGATAATGCTTGTTGTTCTGCTATGGATTGTTGGGTGTTTTGTTTTTTTTTTTCCCAACTGGGAAAAAATCCACCCAAAATAACCACAAGGTTGTGCAGAAGGGAAGAGCAAAAAAGTTTTATTTAATTTCCTTCTGTGATAAGCAGTTCCTCTATCCTTCAGAACAATCTGCGGCTCCACAGTTTCTTCAGGAGACAGAATTTTTGTGTTACTTTTTGGTTAGGATGCACTGTAGGACTAAACTCCAACTTCCACTCCTCTCTTCACATCTGTCATGACACTACAGCTCTTCTTTCCCAAGACACAGCTGCTACATCCTGTTCCACTTAAACTCTTGTACTCAATAGAAGCAAAGCTCTTTCAGGATAAATTCCACTTTCTATGCTTTTACCTTCACTATGGGATTTTCCAGGAACTCGATGGGAAACATTCTATCCTAGAATATCAAAAGACCATCTTGACATTACCAAAAATCAGGCAACATGGTATTACAAGCGCCTTGTAGGAACATGGAAAATAAACTGCCTCAATATAATTTGATCTATTTTTCTAATAACTTTTCTAATGAATATTTTATTTTCTATAGTGCTGGACTTAATTTGCTTGGAAGACAATTGCCATTACATTAAGGAACAAACAGTTCACTAGAGCTGAGGAGTGCAATAATTGATTTTTCAACTTGGTGGATGAATTAATAAATAATTGTTTTTATTTTCCAAGCCACATCAAAAAAAATGCTGGTGTGGAATCTGAAATCCTTCACTTGGAAAGACCTCCTTCAACATTTCCTAATTCTTCAAATATTTTTTACTCATTTTATTAATTCATTTTATTCATTTTTTATTAATTTTGATGAATACCAACCTGTTGAAGTCACGTTAAGATGTTGATCACTCTCCCAGCTCTGAACAGCTGGGAAGACCTGGCTAGGCAAGTGGCGGTCCCAAAGAGCAAAGCCATTACTGTTTGCTTTGAAAACATCCTGTCTATGAGTTATGTTATCTGCCTGTACATCCTACATGACCAACGAATAAGGTATGTTTTAATTTATATGGGATAAGACATGATTCAGAACTCTATGCTTGATTTGCCTGTACGTGCAAACCTTTTAGACTGAGGATTTTAACATCACTCAATTATTTTGATTTCATGATTGAATGATCTCCTGATTAAAAAATGTGAATTCTAATCTTTCTGAGCCTCCAGTTCCCCATATATCGAAGCAGAATAATCCATGTAGCTTTGTAAAGGTCTTTGATGTCTTCAGACGAAAAGCAACAAGCATTAATATGAGTCTATTGCCAGCATAAAATTACTGCTATATTCTCTGCAGCCCTTGAGCTCTGTTAAAGATGGCAATGACACTTAATTCATTTGATGTAACTATGCAGGAATGATCCTATACATACAATTAAAAACATAGTTTTTATCAATTATGCAATAGTATCTCATCTGCACTCTACTAATTAGGGGAAGAAAAAAAGATAGTGGCTGAAAATTAATTATGCCAACATTTCTATACTGTTTTGAACCTAGTTATAAGAATTAAATATTTATATCATTATGGTTTCCATTATGCATCCTAATGTGATTGCCTGAAAGAAAACACTGCAAGGTGCTCTAGCACTCATGCAAGTTTAGAATTTGTATTCTCCCACGAGCTGATAATGCTGACAAGGTTGTATCTGAATTTGGTATCTTCAGACAAGAATCTTCTTTCCACACGCAAGCTTGCAACTCATTTCAAGCTGCTGGTATGTCACATTCATCTCAGAAAATAAGACAACTTTCTATTCAATTAAAGAGTGGTTTGAAAAAGTAAAGGTACTGAAATGGTTCCAAACCTAAGTTATGGATCATGGGCCAAATCCAGGCCCTGCTACAGAGTCCTTCCTCAGAGCTAGATGGTTGTTACAGTATTTCAGGATCAGAGGCTTATTATGTTTAGAAGAATGAAGTTATAGTTTTTTGAGAGTTTTCCACCCATCTTCTATTCATATTTGTTTTATGCTCTCCTTCTAGCTTTTATTTGCCTGGATCCTTTTTTCATCATTTAATCTCTTGTAGTCTTCCCTCAGCAGCTAGGAACACAACTTTAAAATTGCATCAAAACAAGGCTGCTCAGCTTTCCACACGCACATTCATCTCCAAATGCCCAGTGTTTATGTAAAACAGGTTCAGCCCTACAGCTCCTGGCAACTTGCCTGTGCAGCTCAAGCCTGCCAAAATTTATGCTTGTTGTTCAATGCAAGAAGGCTCTGCTCTTTGCAGGTAATTGTCGAAAGGTGAGGCCCTGACCCCGCTCATTACACAATGGGTTATTGTCTAGCGTTCACCCTGAGGGGTTCTCTACTTGCAACTTTTATAACAACTATAAAACGAAGCTGCCTTTTCATCAAGTAGGCTGCTCCTCTGCCATTTTTCCCTACAGAATCTAGCATCCCTCTCTAACTTGCCTTAATTTTTAATGCTCATCCCTTTATACTTTTGAGCTGAAGTTAATGGGACACACCTAGTTGGCCAACAGCATGCTGGGCTGAATCAGATAATTTCTGGGCTGCACAGAAAGTCCTAGGCTCTACGAATCATTCTACTGCATGCTACGCTATTTTGTAATGAACTCAGAAGCATAACTGGCAAATATACATACATATAAAGTCTCTCTTGTGAAACAAATTTCACTTAAATACTGAGTAATTTAGGCTGCCAAAAGGCACTTTAACATAGAAGTTGAAAAGGAAGGATGATTTAAGAAATTATTTTAGGCTTCAAGAACACACAGAAACATATGGTTAGTGTTAAATATTTGTATACACGATACAGCAAATAGAAATGTCTCATGGGTTTTGAATCAGATATTTAGAGAGATAGAGAAGAAAAAAAATACCATACCATGCTGTGTCCCTTCTTTAGCATAGTCTAGAAACAGATTTTCTTAAGACACGCTTATCTGAGAGCAGCTTTGATTAAAAAAAAAAAGAAATAAAATCTCTGATACTAGCATCGAATTTTAAAGCCATTTTTTAGCACTTCTCCCCACTCACTGCATTAAACTCCTTCGGCCCCAGCAAGCCCACAACTTTGAAGGCGGGGGCCCTGCCTGGGATAGGAACCCACAGACTTTGAACCCACAGACTTTGAACCCAGACATCAACCTCCAGCAAAACCAAGTCCTTTAAAAGGGAAGGCAATTGACGGAAAGTCTTTGAACAAGGAACCCTTCAGGTATACAAACTGTTGAAGAGCAAAGCTTTTTCTCCAGTCATATCAGGTCCCTGATACGACAATCATTTAGAGAAGACAACTCTCAAATTTGGAGAATCCTTAGATATTATATCTTCAGGAGAAAAAAAAATGGGAATGCGTCTGAAATGGGAATGTGTCTGAAAATAATAGCAGTCAGGAAACAAAGTAGGAAAGGACCAGCGACTTAAACCTGTGGAAACATCAGCTATTTTTTAAAGTGGCAGGATTATTGATTTTGTGCAATCAATACTTTTGTTTTGCATTGCTTCATGAAAAGTGTCCCCCTCCTCCCGGAAGGCAACCTCCACAATCAGAGAACCTTCCCACCCACACACATCATCCCTGGCTATTGGAAAAGGTGCTTCTAGATCCCGACTGGAAATGGCCAATTGCAGGATACAGTGAAATCCAAATCCATCCTCCCCCAAAGGGGAGGATGCTAAGGGTATGCAGGAGTCTTAGCTAGCAGGTTAGAAATATAAAGAAAATAGAAGAACTCTCCATTAACAACATCATGAAGGTCCCAGTCAACAGATCATTGAAAGCAACAGTCACAGTTCTGTATCAAATGATGGTTTTGCCTCTGTGTGCGTGTATGTGCACAAGCACACCTATGTATGGAAAATCCTTTCTGTTTAATTCTCAGTACTCAGGAATCATTAGGTGCTTAGCAAAAGGAGCCGGGAGAAAAATGCAGCACATCAGTATTACAGAATAGGTCACCTGCCTATTTATATCCAACAGTCTCGTTACCGCTGTTTAACTTCTTCAGACAGCTGCAGTCATTGCTGGAACGATGTAAAGATTGCTCCAGGTTGACAGGCACCTGATTAGCGTATGTCACTACAACATCAGCAGGCATTTTCTTATTGATATCAAATGGGATTTTTCTGGCCAAAAGGTCAGGAGACAAAGGATTGCGTAGCTCTGATCACACCTGAAGCTGATTATCGCAGTGTAAACAATGCCTGTATTAGCTGGATGTGAAGACAACGATCGAAAAGAAGCGTTATTGTCCTAGGAGCTTGTGTGTGCAGCAATGAAAGTGAGATGGAGGTATTCTGCCTTACAAGACTCACTGAAGATTTTCAATGCTGTTTGACACATACAAAATATGTACATAATATTATATGCAAATAACTCCCTGGAGCAAATATGTACCTCAGTTTACCTGAAAGATCGTTTCAGCATATCTTTCTGTCTTTTCAGTTCATTAGGAGACCAGTATCAGGATTGCTCCCTCAGGACAAGAAATAGTTTTAAGAGCTGTATTTTCAAAGAGGTTTGCGTACTTTTCTTTTTTACAGAATTTTAATTTGAATGCCCAATGAACATGAACCATTTTTGACTGAGGTGGCATTAGTTCCAACAGTACTGTCTCCCAGTGGGAGCAAATTGATCTGCATGCAGGTATGATTTGTGGGAAGAATTTCTATGGCACAAATGGCTATTGTCTGCCTCTTTCCTATTGATTTTCAAGTGCCATTCCTGCCTCTCCCCCCATCTTTAAATTGTGTTGACATCTGTTTACTCACCCATTACAAACCACTGGTCCAATAAAAATACAGAACAGGGAACACGCTAAATCAATAGCTGAGACTGGTGAAAATGGAACATCAAAGCGACGTAAGTGAAATGATTATTTTGACCATACTTAATCAATCTTGAGAACTACAATATCAATGAAGAGTCCAAGAGGAGGCAGTGATACATAGTATTTCATGCACACACTCAGTTTGGTTAGTGGGACCTATTGTTCATAAAGAATTACGGAAAATAGCCTATATTCACTCCTCCTCTGAGGATCCTCGCTGAGATCAGAGCAGTTGTAGGAGGGATGAACACTGTGCACACATTTCACATCACTGATTTCCTATTCGGTGTGAAATGAATACAGTCAGGTCTGTCCTGCGGCTGCAAAAGGGCAGTGCCCTGCTGGGAGCATCATACCAAGGCAACTGCCACGAGCCAGACCTACCCAGAGTCAGTATTTTATTCCATGTTGCCATTTTACTAAAAGGGACAATGAGGAAAGTGGTGACAGTGCCCAAAGTGCCCTTCATCCCCACGTCTTGTACGCTAGATACTTGCTCAGCCACCCTCTTGTATTTCTAGTCCCAGCTCTGGTATTATATTATGGAAACAGGAGGGAATTATCTTTTGGGGTTAATTGTACTTTTCTGTTTTTATTTTAGAATCATACAATCATAGAATCACAGAATGGTTAGAGTTGGAAGGGACCTTCAAAGGTCATCTAGTCCAACCCCCCTGCAAGGAGCAGGAACATCCCCAACTAGATCCGGTTGCTCAGAGCCTCATCCAGCCTAGATGAGGCTTTTTATTGAAAGATTAATGTTGAGGATGGCAAAGAATTTATAATTAAGCAGATGCCCATCAACATTTTTTTAAGTAGAACTTCTATTTGAAAAGCAATGAATATTTTCCCTGCTATCCCCCTTCAACAGATGTTCTGCCTAATCTGCATTCACTTTATTCACTGTCTTACCTTTGACCTTTCTTTTGAAGGTATTCATAGAAGAGAATGTCAGTATTTATCTACCTGCTGTGCTTCCATCTGTCTATGCAGTGCACGAATAACCACAAATTATATTTCCTTTGTGAAAATTTGAATGACAGAAGCATTTCTAAGGCTTCATATGCATGGAACAATCAGATGTTATCTCCTTGTCTTGGAGGAATTATTTATCCCGTATCGGGACATGCAAACCAGGAAGAGCTGCCAAATCTGGATTTGGGTTTCCAGTGTCTCCACTGAGATTTTCTACCAGAAGTCTTTCTTGGATGCTTTTCCATCACCCTTGTGTTACTCATTTCACTTGACAGGGAAAATGAAGCAGGAAGGTTCATACCCAAGACTGACAGAAGGAATGTAGAGCAACATAAAGCCATTTGAAAGAGGTCTCCTTTGGGAGGGATTATCAGAATAACGATCTGCAAACCTGTTAAATATAATACAGTTTTAAGACCGGAAAAACGGTCCTTATGTGATTATTTCAGTGGAGCCATATTGACACTAGATCTGGTCTCAGGTTTTATGTGCTCTAAGATGTACAGAAGTTTCCTATGTGAGATGACAAAATATGCTTATTTTGGACAACTTAGAATAAGTAAGAAAAATAAAGAGGCAATGTTCCCTGAAGAGACTTTGGCCTTTGCATTTGTTTGAAGTGGTGTCACCTTCTTTTTGCCAGGTTGCTGGAAGAGACCACAGATATGTGTCCTTACCGAGCCAAATACAAACACTAAACCAGAAAAATTTACAACAATCGCACCAAGGCTCATGTCTACACTTAAAACAGAGAATAAAAACTTACTTTAACTACAGCAAAGAAATATGAATATATTATACAGGAACAATACCAAAGTATACTATATTAAGACTTTAAAAAGTAGGTTAACCTGAAACAAAGTCCTGATTCCATGATTTTTTGAAAGACTGATTCCAAATCTCATCTTCAGAGATTAGGAAGAAAGGAAGAAAATACAAATTATTTTTTTTTTTTTTCATTTTCAAAGCTTTTAAAGCATCCAAATGGAAATGTCAAAATTAAGTCTTAGATGAGCTGATTTTCTATGTGTACTGATACTCAGTATACACTGTCATTATACAATGATATATGCTACTTCTAATACTAAAAACTAAGTAATTTTTTTAACTATCCAGCTATTGAATTGAAAAAGAAAAGAAGCGTACATAAAACACATGTAATCTTTGTCAAGAAATACACGGTTCATATCCAAGGTCAGCAATAACATCTAAAATATGAAAACCTTCCAGTGCATGTACCCGTCAAATCAAGAGTGTTTTCCTCCTACTTCAGTTTCCTCAGCCCACTAACAATACAGAACTCGATTTATTTGAATTTCTTTTAAAAATAGTTAATTAGAACTGCATCTATTGGAAAACAGCATTTCCTCCTCCTTTTCTGACTCACAGAGATGTCAGGTGGAAGCCAGGTACTACAAACCAGAATGCATTCAGAAAGAATTAAAAGTCAATGAATCACAGGAATAATAGTCCATCTGCCTACTTGTGCTTAATGTCACTGTAATTCTGCAAATGCACCTGAAAATACCAGGGTGAACATAGAGAGTAGCAAATTCTTACTCTACTCAACTTTTCTTTTTCAAAAAGGTTTGTGCTAAAAATACAAAGTTGAGAACCTGTTTTCTTCAAGGCAGTTGTGCACAGTCCTCTTTAAGGCTGTCTGAAGAACCACCTATGAAGTGACTTTTTAATATCTTGATAAGAATTCTGATGAACGGGGTAGAACCGATCAAATGTTGATTTATCCTTCAAGTACTCAATTCTTCTTTAAATTTAGGCTAATTTAGTGCTCGTGAGAAGGGTCCAAGATAACAACTGTGCCACATAACAGAATTGTTCAGTCTTGATAAGAAATTGTCCAGGAGAATACACAACAGTGAAGAATAAAACAGACTGGACAATCTGTTTTTCTGCTGTGTGTCCTAAAGTAGAGAAGGAATTTAATCCACCACTTAGTTGGTCCATGCTACTGGAGAACATGTTCCAGTTGAAGCTCCTGCCTTTGCGAGGTGATTGATACTAGTTTTACAGGAGGCAACATTTGTGCCTCTGAAGCAAACTGTGCCCTGGAACATCTGCCTGCAGAAGTCAGGCTCCTACAAAAGAAACAGCTGAGTGAAAACGGAAAGCCATAATCACATGTTATCTTTAATGCTCCACAGCACATTTAATGTAAGTACGGCCATCAGTTCCTCACCCTGGCCAAATTCCAGGACTGGCAATTAAATCTTCCTGAATGTCTGCATTAGAGTCTAAAGCATACTCCTGGACACAGTGGGACTGTGCAAAATTTTACATATCTATTTCTCTCCACTGACTATAAAAAGAGTCTGATCTAGTCTGGCTCTCTAAAATGCAGCCATCTCATTTTTATGTGCAAATGTTAGGATAAATGAATCTCATCCCAAACTCCTGGGAACAGAATGGAGGAGAATCATGCCCAACATAATGAAAAGGTTTATCCATAGCTGAGCCTGAAGACTGAAGGAGGAAAATCAGATGGGGAAACTACAGAAAGAGAAGAAAAGAGCCCAAATTATAAGAAAAGGAACAACTTTGGAACATCGTTGTAATTATCTTGTATCAACATGAGAAAATCTGGCTGTAATTCAGTACCTATTTAGAAAGAGAGGGAAACATGTACAGTGAACTATGTAATCAATGTTTTGACCAACTGGAACACAAATCAATCTGTTTTTCATGCAATAGTTGCCTAGTTTTCCAGGGGAAAAAAGGCAATCAATACTATTAAAAAGGCTTGCAAGGCAAGGGGTAGGTTAGCCAGTACTTCTACACTTGATATCACTGAGAGAATTATAGATGTGCTAAATTTGTTCCCTTATTCCATTAACAGTACAGGTTTTTGAAGAAGCTCATTTATTAAGCTCAGGAATATCACAGCACCAAAATATTCATGATTCAGTTATCTGTGAAGAACTGCAGAAGGTCAGGGTGGCTCTGAAAGATGCCACATTAAGGAAGGCAAGAGACAATTAGCACCTTCCTGATCATTCTCCATACTTTGAAATTTTGCATCTGTCACAGGACTGAACTGTGCGGCTTAACTGAGTGGTAACTGGACACCCTCTAAAAAACGTAGGTTTTTCCCTACCATCCCTCAGGATGGGGGTGTCCCCTCTTTTCAGTCCAATTTTCCATTTTACTTCTCTTAACAAAACAAAAGACTAACTCCTTCAAGTCTTGGTTGCCTCCAGGTTCCACAATGCTTCAAATCTGGCCCTAGAATTGCAAGAACGGGACTCACTTCCATTTGAAAACAGTGAATAAAATGCACTCCATAAAGCTCACAATTCAGTGATGCGATATCTGTATCAAACCAAGAAACATAGCTTTAACACCTTGACAGTATTAAAGACTTGAAGGATTTTTAAAGACTGAAGTCTAAGGTTGCTTGTGAGAGCATTCTGACTGAGACTTGCAGAGAGGTTATCAAAGAGAATACATTAAATTTCTCTGCAGATTAAATAATTATAAAGGAAACTACATGAAAGACAGTATTTCTAATAAGGGAAGAGTTGAAAAGTATGTCAGAAATTACTCATGATTTCTAAAAATTAGGCTTTCATTTCACTTGCTATCAAATAATTGGTGTTAAGTTAGACTCCTAACTGGTCTGAACCCAGGAAACGAAGCAATAATGGTGGTCCAAGCCCTCAATGGAAGTGCATTAACAATGGTAATTTTGGTCAGAGATATAGCAAATGAGCTGCAGGAGTCTGTTAATTTGGGGCCTGCTTCTGCTTTTGAAGTTAGTAGTTCTGTTGACATGAAGGAAAATGAAACTCAACTGCCTTTCCTGGCAATCGCACAAATTCAGTTCAAAAAGAAATCAAAGCCTCTGCCCAAGTGCTAGTCCGAATTCCTGGAGTAAAACTAATTAAAAGAAAATCCTGATATATGCATGTGTTCTTTGCATATCCTGGTTTCAGGCATGTCCAGGAAACAACACCATTCAGTTATTAGGTATTTATAGCCTTAGTGAGCTACGGGATTCCCTGCCAAGGCATTGGTCTCAGACTTATCTGCACTGGGCTTTTGGTATTTTCACAGCCTCGTTCTAATCTCACTCTCCCTGTGCCCATCCCCTGTTTCAGAAAAAGGGCAGAAGGGGCTCTTTCCTGTTCAGATTGTATGAAACCAGAGGAAGGAATTATCGTTCACTGCATTTTGTAGCATAACAAGATACTAACGTTTGCTAAGGGTCTTCTAGGCACCTTTGGCACAAAAAAAACCCTTCCAGGCAGAGTTATTAGAAGCAGTATTTCTGCAACTCCAGTTTGATAAAACAGAACAAAAGGCTTCCTGAGGTTTCCTCAAATGAGAGGAGAACAGAATTGGTCGAAGGCTTGCAGCCACCAAGCAGCCAGAGAAAAACACACGCAGTTCGTCCAAGCTCATTTCTGTTCTGGCGGCTCAGGCGCACATGAACTCCCACCAGCTCTGCTCCTCATCCTCCAGCTCCTGGCTCTGTACACCCTGGCAAATCCCGCAACCTGGCCTGACACCTGTGGTACTTCTCAGGCTTACTGATAGTAAAGAATAAATCTCCTGTCAGCAAACAGACAAACCTGACAGTACACCCCAGGCAAAGAAGAGGAGAGATGAGCTGCTGGGCGCTTTCCAGATGCACTAAACTTGAAGCCAGTCGGCAATCAGAGCTGGAAAGGTGGATGGATATTTGGTTCCTGATTCACATGTGAATGTTGCCTCTGAATGTTTTCATCTACATAGCTACAGGCAAAGCAGGAGCTATTTCTGTTGCACAGAAACTATATTTCTGAGATGATTACAGCAGCATCTATTAGGCTTTCAAAAGGACACATTTCAGAGCCCAAATGGGTCAAGACCTGGTACATGCAATACTCCATCTTCCCAAAGTTATGAAATCCCTACAATTTTATTACACTTAGTAACTTTGACAGGGTGGTAATTTTGGGTGAACTGGATTCATTTTGAGAGAGCAGTCAGCTGGGATTATTTTGGATAAAAGACTCAAGTTGTCAGTGTAATCAAGGAAGGGAATAGCAGAAGAGGGTGGCACTCTGAACGTTTATGAAATGCTGTCTGTCTGCACCCTGAAATACACTTTCTGTATGGGCTGACATTCCCATTGATGCCTGATGCTAAATGATACAATTCAAAGAAGCTGAGAAGTAAAACATAGGATAGCACTCTGACTCCCCATTTTGAATCGGAATGCAGTGGTCCCAACAAGTGTCCAGAGTGACCCCAAATTAACAGCATTATGCCTTTTGTAGTGCTCACGTTCACTCTTTGCCAGTTTCTCCCTCCCCAGCATCAAAAGCAGAGAGCTGCTGGTGCCCAGGCCATCAGTCTCTACATGGGTAAGACCTGTTAGGTCACACAACAGAGGCGCGCCAAGACTGTGGAGATGCGTCTTCTTCAACGCCAAGTTTGAAGCTGAAATTTTGCTAAATCCTATATTCTGAATGGCGCCAACAGCAAAAAGCCATCAGTGAAGAAACAGGAATAACAAATAGAAATACAAACTGGAATTGTTAACGTATGTTCGCTGAGGAGGACAACAGGGCAAGGGTAAACACAACAAAGCAGAAAGAGTATCCTGGGGAAATTATTCAATCACTCTCAATCTTCATATCAAATTTAAATCAGGTTGATAGAGAGAGTTAATTTCTGCAGTACCCCAGCCCTGTCACACCACTTATCTTAATCAAGCTCTAATGGCTGTGGGCTTCACTTTCCGGTGGGGCCTGCCTTGTGGGAGTTTCCATTAGAAACCGCGGGGCTACAACTCCAGAGCTGTCTTACAAAGCTCAGATCAGCAGTACATGCGAGTACGTACGCTGCGACAAAATTTCACCGGCACTTAACATGAATACAACTTCAGTTTAAACCATGTAAGGCTTCAGTGAAAAGACACAGAGAAAATTATTTCTTGGCCTCAGTACCAACAGTTTCTCTTGCAACCCTCATCACCTTTCCCCTCCTCCTTCTCCTTTAGAACTGGATGGCCAATCTCTTAATCACACATTAGGTGTGTGCCATGGGATAAAAAAGGAAAGGTGATAATAAAATAGCTTAATTTTTATAGGTTCCAGAGGAGATTCATGCTCCATCAATTCTGAGTTTAAACAACATGAAAAGGGGCCCAACCCAGGAGTAAATCCCCTCGGAGTGCAGCCTTTTGAGTCAATTTTTCATCTTAGCCTTTCTAGCTGGAGACATCACACATAAATAAACATGTGCAAGTTATTGCCAGCATGCTCTGCTTTATTAATTTTGTGTAGAGCAAGCTGGCTTTCGGGGAGGTTAATTTCCTGAACGGAGAAGAAAATGGCACTTCACCAATTTGAAAATAAATAATTGTGTGGATACCTTAGTTCATTATTTTTAACTCTGCAGAGTCTTTGCAGACTCCAGAGGCATGCTGACAGCTTAGAGAAACAGAGCTGTTTTCACTAACCAGGTTCCCTGTGTGCTGTGTATTATTCTGTGTTACATGGAAATTAATGGCTGTTTATAAACAGCAGCGCCTCGTCTCGGTCCTTTTAAACGGAGCCCAGTTAATCTTGGGAGCGTCAATCCCAAAGATGTAGCACTGTTGGAGTAAAAAATACTTAATGCCATATTATTTTAGAGAAAATGTTCTTAAATTCTAGCAACACACTCCTAACCTGTTGAGCTCCTGTACCTCGGTGGATATCACATCTTTGCTGCCTCCGTTGCTCTTTAACCTTAAAAATCCTTCGGTATGAGAAGTGCTGACTTCAGTGCTGGGGTTTTTCTGTTGAACTACCTGTGAACCTGCATCCAAAACAGACGTGCCCAAAGTGCTGGTTTTGTTTGAAATAATAAGAAAAGGACATTAGTCCATATGGCATTGGAAATCCTGGTTGAAACTTGTCTGTTGATTTAAGAGATACGGATACTACTGGGCTTCAACTATCGCTTGACTGGGGCTATTCCAGAATCCAGGCAAAACCAGATGGCAGCACGTCTGAGGTTTTGAAACATATGCTGTGGAGCATAACTTTAAAATATACTTGTTAATAGTGGGGTTAATTTTACTGGAAGTCCTAATGAAACTATATTGGTACATTTTTTAGGAAATAAATGGTGTGAAAGCTTGGAGTTGTGCAAGCTTATGGCTCCAGAATTACTTTCCCAGACTAAAAGTTTGAGAGGAATTCTAAATAGCACTCCTAACAATCTCCATTTTTGTCTTTCTCAGAACAGACAAGATTAGAGAAATAATGTAAACTTGAAACCATTTAAAATTCATGTGTCATTTTGACTTTGCAATAATCTTTTCATCATCCTAACTAATGTCAGGTGATAGGCAGAAGTACATTAATTTATCTGTCTTATCAAAATGTTTAACATAGATAATGCATGAAAGAGAAAATATTATCTGGCTGACATGATGCAAAAATGTCATTCTGTTCTTCTCTGTACAGATGGTTTTTCACTTCCCACGGTGTTTCGCTGGGGAAAATCTGTTGTGTTCTTGGTATTTAATTTGCCTTTTCGATGCAGTTTTCTCAATTAAATCTCATGCAGATGATGCACTCATTTATATTCAGAGGATCAGATTTCCTGCTCTTATTGGATAAACTTTAATCTAATCCACAGAGTTCAGATTTAGCTGCATGATATTAATTAACTTTAAATTTAGATAAATGTTTCTTTGGTGGAGATCAAAAGGTAAATGTGGTCCCCAGACCCAAAGCCTACAGGGAGAGCATGCGCTGGATGACTTGCTCAGATTTTACTGCGCTAAGGGGAACCCAGGTGAGAGAGGATGGGAGAAGTGGCTCGAATAATTAACTGATCTTGTAACAGGTACCGCTGGAGCGCTAGCTCCACCTCACAGCTAGCACGTCTCAGCACTGCTCTCTGACCACTCATTAAGAGAAGGCCAAGCAGAATGATGTTTTCATGACAAGGACATTTTCATCTAAATGCTGACTTATGGCGAGGGCATAGCAGGGGAATTTTTACTTGCTGACGCAGTACAGTTGTTGGGTATGAAAATCATGTAAAAAAGACAAGTAAATCTGCAAGAAAACCTTTGTTTCTCACTTGCAACTTTTACCTGAATGATACAGTAACTCCCCCTCACCCTTCAGGACCCCTCTTCATTCAGGGAAGGGGAGGGAGTAAAGAGTAGGCACAACTCAAGATGCATATACAAACTTAAATCTGGTGCATTTTTGTGTGCTTGATTTTGCAACCTAAACAATTGTTTTAAACTTCTTTCTAACTGCTGTCAGTAGCTAAAGAGAAGCATGAAAGCTGACAATACATTCTGACAAAAGCAATGAGCCAATTTAAACTTGGTATTCCCTTGATTAATCTTTGGGTATCAGTGAATTCAGCCCTGTGTCCTTCACAGGACCACAGGAAAGGTTTTTATTAAATGCAGTTCTCGTCCACAGGACCAAGTGCTTTTCTTACTTTCCTCTGTAAATCTAGGAAAACCTAAAAGCTGCCCTAGAATCTCTGATTTCCATAGCCACAATGAGGACAAGCAGGGTTTATTTCATGCTCATCTGGATCATGGATGGGGAGGACACAGCAGGTTAAATATTATACTTTTGACTTTAAAGTTGTAACAAATGCCTTTCTGTGTCACAGGAAACAAAAATTTCAATATGAGAAAGGGAAAGGGAAGGTTCCTCTCCATTCATTTCCAGCTGCAAAATCCTGAGTTCCCCCCTTGCCCCTCAAGCACAATGTATTCAAAGATGTCCATCCTAAAAGATGTCTCATAATTTGTTTTATCTATTTACAGAAGGATTTGTTTTTCTCTCTGACTTTGAGTTATTCATAAGATATTAATTTACATGGCTATCTGCATATAAGTATTTCCACTGGAGAGTAGCGCAGTGGATAGCGAATATAGATTTCTTAGTCTTATCATTGGACGTCTTTTATATCAGGTGCTCATTTAGACAGAATTCATTGTATATTATTCTCCTGTGACAACATTAACTGGCCTCCAACTTCCCAGTGCTTGTTATCATTTCCAGAGTGTAAAAACCTCAAGGACTTAAAAGGACAGCCAGGCAAGTTTGCAGAACATTTCATTAATTTGTGGGAAATTCTACTTACTGTAAGTGTCATGTCTTTGCTGTGAAGACTGAGAACATCTGCCAAATATAATACCACTTTCTTCCCTCACAGTCTGGTTCCTCTTCTGTTTGACATTGAGGGACTAACCATTAACTTGCACTGCCTCAGCCTGAGGAGGCAACTATGTATATATATCTAAAGCTTAAATTTCAATTTATATTGGAATGTCAGTCATCAGATAAATCCAGACAGAGAGGAAAGTGAATAATAAATAGCTGTGTGGGCCAAGAGAGAATGGAAAGTGCCAGCAATAACTCCTTTCTAATCTATCCCTGGTCCTGTAACGCTGCAGCTGTTATTTCTGGTGGACTCTCCCATTGCTTCCAGCCAGGATGACAGCAAATCAGACGCAGAGGTAGTAATGGCTGAATCTCATTCATCGGCCTGAGGGAGTTGTCTCAGCAAAGCATTCGAATATTCAGACGACACTTGATATAACAATGATATAACAAGCTCTGGGGTTTGTCAAAATGATCTGGTAGCATCATGGGACCTTTCTTGGGCTGACTCATCATCTCCCCTTTGCATTCCTCTGGGTCCACAAAGACAAAGCAAAAACTAAAAAACTATTAGCTGGTTGCAAGATTTAACCATCACCTTAATAACAATAATATAATATACACATATCAGCTTTTTATTCAAATAATGCTATCAAGCCTAATTTATACAACATACCATTCCGAAAGTTCAGAGGAAACAATACCAAACCACACTCTCTAAAGTAGCTAAAGGATAACAAGACGATAACAGCTAGATCTGGCCACCTTTGCTATACGTAATAGCATCATTATCCACCAGTTGTCCCAGGAAATTTGGTCCCTACCAGAAGTAATGGGAATTCAGGAAAATCTACACATAGACAAGGATGTGAGCAACACAGGATCCATGTAGAACCACTTGCAACACTACTGGAAATTCTTAGACATCTCTTGCAACCAATTGTTTCCTGTTGCAGAACACATTATTCCTTTGCCATTTTGCTCCTTTACTGCTCAGTATCCTTAAAATAATCAAATTCTATCATCCCTGGCAATTCTGTTCATGCCTCAGCACTGTACTGATCCTCTGTGCTCTGTTAGGTTTGAGCCTAAGCAACCTGTCATTTTAAGAATAATTTAATCAAAAAACCTGCAATGATTATGATCTTTTATCCAAATTCACAGCATTCAGGGATTTTCATCTATGGCTTGTTGATTAAATGGTATCAGGCACGTTGAACCACAATGTCTCCTTTAGAACTGATTACAATTAAAACAATGCAAATATGTACTTAAGGAGTTCCAGCCAGTGAATCAGTGTATGATAGACTGTAATGACTTCTTTAAAGTAATAGAGTTAGTGAGAGAATTAGCAGGGTTATGTACTTAAGAGAAGAGCACGCTGTATCACTGCCATATCAGAGTTAGTTCAACAACAGGGATGGTGCACTGGATTCTTTTTCATTTTCTCTGCTCTTTCCAGTGCTTTTCAAAAAAAAAAAAAAAAAAAAAAAATTCATTTCACCAGCTCTTTTGGAGTTGCCTGCCTGTTTCTGCTGACAATAGAGAGAGCCTATGTGTCAAACTCAGAGCATGTGCTTCATTTTCCAGTAGTTAACCCTGAAGTGTTCATCTTCAGTAAGAACATAAAAATCACAGTGAAAATTAGTGAGCATGCTCAAGACAGACCTCAGACATGTTTTCAGTTCAAAAATACCAATTCACACTTTGAGTCAGTAACTTCAGAAAAGAAGGAACTGTCACAGAGTTAAAAAACATGGTCCAACAAGTCAGCTTACCAGAGCAGAATTCTATAATAATTTTCCAACATGACTTCTTCCAAATTCCTTCTATTAGGGATAGCTATGTCATCACAAATAAAATTTTAACTATTTTTCAGTTGTCCAAGTTTCCTAATCTTACATAGCACTATTGAGTTTTCCAAAATCCAAAGAACAGGTATAGTGTTTATAAAATATATTAAATTCTAAGTCTATATGATTTACAGAATTAAAATACACTTCTAGGCTTGTTCTCTCCATCCCCCAAAATATACTAATTCTAGAGCAACTCCCATTTAAGTAACACTTGCGTAATAAAGACCTCAAAACAAAGTAAAAATACCACAAACAGGAAAAGCTACCAGAATCAGTCTTCCCTCAAACACTGCCACAGCAACTTTTTAACAGCTCTGAGCAGCACTGCCGGAAGGGAGAGGGAAACAAAACCGAGCGGGGGATTCTCAACGCAGGGCAAGTCCCTTTAACAGTGTCTGACTGAGAATGGCAAGGGCTCTTTAATTACAATCCTTCATGAGTAATTGTGAAAAGCAGTGATTACCTGACTTACTCTGAATAAACTCAGTATAATTAATGAATGTTCAAGCTCTAATTATGGTAAAATCTTAGCAAATGAATTCCAGAGAGTAGAGTGTATTTTTGGCACGTTTTCAAATGATCAGCTCATTTTTATTACAACTATTCCCTCTGTTCTTTTGGATGGTTTAAATTTATGGCCTTCACTTTCAACTAGGTTCAAACATTCGACTGTAAAAGACCCAAGAATTCAAGGTCTGAGGCGCGAGGCTGTGCCACCAGAATACCTGTATACAGCTCAGCACTTCCACTTGCCTACATGTGACTTGTCTCGGAAGACGTACGATCACCCTGGATGGCTGTCCAAGTCAGCACAGGCAGGTGGGTGCTCAAATTCATCATGTACCAGCTTAATATGCTCAGAAAGAAGCTATATAATAAGAAGTCAAAGACGAGTGATAGACCAAAGTCCTGCCCCTTCCCTAGGATTTTGGTACCTCCAGTTGTGCTGAAGAAATTGCCATTTCCCTTGGGATTCATGTCAACAATTCTGCGACCACTCCTCTAAAGAACTGGGAATGCACTGGCTTCATGTTTTAAAACATAAACAGGCACCTTTAATAGCCCAAATATTATGAGATTCATCCTGTGAACTAGGTTATCACAACAAACACCATGTGTACGTATACACAACAATATATTACACAGTATTTCAAGTGTTTGTCAACAGAGGAGGCATTTTACAAAAGAAACAGGAAAGACGTATTGGAAGGTTATAAACCCAGTCTCTGCCACTATAGCTGATCGTGCAACAAGGGTCAAGCCTGGAAGGATTCATAACGATCTTTACTCTGCCATCACCATATCACCTTCCCACAAGTTACATCTGACAACAAATTAACCAAATGCCACCAACTTTTAATGTGCCAAAATAACAGCTGTGAAATCCTATTTACCCATCTATGAGCAATCTGAACAGATTTTCTCTGTGAAAACCCCCTGAACAAATGTCCTACTGGCAGACAGCATGCGTGGTCACCACTTTCAAATGTGCTCTTTGAATGCAAGGTTTGCCTGCCTGAGACTGCTAGCACCAGCTACAGCCACCGCTGCTTCCTCCTGAAGGAGTTTAATAGATGGTCACTCTTTGTTCCTGAATTACTTTGGTTAAAAGTCTCACATTAAGCCACAAATAATCAGATGAAGAAAACAGTGCAGGATTATTTTGCAATTATCCAGTTCATGCGCCTCTGCAACTTTTGTGTCAGTCCTTTATCTCACACGGTCACATATTACAGTTGCTAGGAATTACAAAATGGTGCTTAAGAGGAAAAAAACAATCCAAAACCAACCAACCCCCACCTCCCCACCCCCTGCATACAGCAATGTAAGGAGTTAAGGGTTCCTAGACTTACAGGGATGCTCCTGCCAGCCTGTAGTTTCTTCACTGGTGTGCTGTGGCCTTACATCTCTGATCATTCAGCTACCTAATGATCCCTTATATCAGGTGTAAATGAGTTTTCCCACTCCAACCTGGCTTTTGTCAAGGCTTTAATAGAAGCAGTTAACGAGCGCTATTGCTCTGAGGTTTCTCATGTGAAGGAAGGGTAACTGGTCTAACTGGTGATACAGTGACAAGCAGGAGCTGACCTTACCTGCTGAGCTGTGGTGCAGAGCAGAGAGCTTAAGAAAGATGAATGTCCCCAGCAAAGGAGGCTTGAGGACACATTAGGCAGAACCATCCTGACAGCCTAACTCCACTCCTCTTTTAGAGGCAGGAATCCATTCATGCTTCCTCAAGGATATCAGTGGAGCTAAGGGGAAGCAGCTGTGGTTTTTTTTTTTTTTTTAACTAGGCTGTGTGAAACAGCCTAGTTAAAATCATCAACAGAACTGTTAGCCTGTAACAGACCAACAGATTTATTTAGCAGCAGGCGACAGCACAAGGATGCTCAGATTTATCACTCCAAATACCGTCATTACTTAGTGTGCAGAAAGCCTTCTTGTCTCACAGTTAGCAAAATAAAATTACAAATTAATAGCCATATATTTTCCCCCATGTCCTGTATCTATCATCTGATTTCCCCTGTGTTGTAATTTTATTTTGGTACTAAACATATGGAACTTGGAAAACTGGCAAATTTAGAAAATACACATATTTTATCACCGTTCTCCCACATGAATTTTCATCTTGTGCTAATTTACTGAAATAGTATATTCCTTTTCTTAAGAATCAGCAACATATAAGAAAAAGAGAGAAGAGAAGACATTTTGTTTGTACCTTTGACTCTGGGTTGCGTCCTCCCGATCCTTTCAGGCACGCATTGGATTTGAAGAGGGAGAAATGACTCCCACACGCAAGTTTGTAAAAGGCAGCAGTCCCAGCTGCGTTCCTGCCATGGGAGAAAGCGGAGGACACATAAAAAAGCTCCCATGTGCAGAAGCTTGCCTCCTTTCTGGAATGCATGAGTACAAGGTAACTCAGGAAAGCTCTTGCCAGTGGAGCTCAGGTGAAACCGCCAAACGACAAGATTTTTTTTTCAAAGAAAATTGCAGCAGTACTTGCTCGCAAAGATCAAAACAAAGGTTGGTTTTTTTTTTTTATCTTTTACAATGCGCTAACATACTTCCTTGCATAGCCCCAGTGCAAAGGGAGACTTCAGCATGGGCAGGGCTGTATCTGTCCATATATGTTCAGGGAAAGCTAACAACTCGCTGGCTCAGCACAGGAGCTTTCTGGGACTCGGACGGTGAGGAGGGCATTAAGGTATCTCAGAGATACGTAGCCTAGAATAAACCAGGATGATGTTATCTTCTGAATCTTTTCTCAGACTTCCAAAGAATCTGGTCACCAGGCTGGGCTCATTTTCCTTTTTATTATTTAACAAATATAAATGTATCTAATGCTTAAGTGAAATATAATATTTAATGACAATAGTTTAATTTAGTTAAATTAAGAGTCAAAATTTAAGCTCAGATCCAAGCCCTTCTGATGATAAGAATGTCATGGAGAATGTGGTGTAAAATCTCTAGATCTATCCAGATTGTCAGAAATTAAAAGAATTGCCAAAAACCCCAGAGAGAAGGGCAATATGGCTTAGGGAAATTTCACACGGTGATTCAAGAAGTTCTCTGTTTATGCACAGTAGAGGGAATGAAGGTCCTGTGGTTAGGCACTTTGACACTTCTAACCAGCCTCTTCTAGCCACATCAAATGACGAAATATTGGCTATACAGAATCTGTAACACAGAAGTGCTCTAACACTGTAAATAATGCTCATTCCTACAGCTCACCTTAAACGTGAGACCAGCTGTATCAGGTGAAAAGAATAGTCTGTCCTGCCCAGTATCCCCATTCTGCCAGCAACCAACAGACAGCAGAACTGCAGATGGCTCATTACAGCAGTTCTGGTTCCTTAGGTTGCTCCAACCTGGATGACCTTGGTATCTCTAAAGCTGCCACACGCTGATCAGCTCTGCCCTCCAGGGACTGATGCACTGATCACGAGCTGATAGCAAGCGCGTGAGGAAGAGCACACGGGCAGCAGAAGCACAAATCACTGTGTCCCTGCTGCACTCCTGCAGAAGAGCCTGTAGCTCAAGGATTTTCTGAGACAGACCTGGTATCTTTTGTGTCTCAGTCTCTGGTGACTTTCTTCTAGAAATTTGTGCAAGACCTAAGTTAAACTGAACACGAAAACCACGTGCAACCCAAATCCAACACAAGCCTTTTGCTGTAAACCTCTGCTCCAACACCATTGGAGATGAGCCGCGCAGTGGAGCAGGCTCTTACGGACCTTCCACCCCTCCTGTCGCAGCGAGCCGCAGGCAAACAGGCTGCCTGCTCCTCCTGCCAGCTGGTGAGTCCTGCGCTGTCAATAGATGTCACGCTTGTGCTTTTGCTAATGGCTCTGGAGCAGATTATGCCAAGCGAGGGTAGGGTAGCAGCATGACACAAATTATTTGAATGCACTGCCTTTATATAATAAAACCAAATCCAGGAGAGATTTGATCTTCTGTAGGTTTTACAATGTACATCCCTGGAAAGTACTGAACACAGAAAGGGAAAGAGGGAGGAATGGCAGCAAGAAACTTATCTTGCAAGGCAAGAGTTCATTTCACCCTGTTAAGTTACTAGTTCATAACTCTACAGCTAAATGCACATTTGCTTTTTTGGAGAGCAAATGAATTTTAAATTAATTTTTGTGATCTCTGGCTAACTGCTTTTTGTAATAAGTACAAGGCTGGGAGGAAGCAAAACTATTTGTGTTCAGTGCACAAACAGCAGCAGCATATTTGTACTGGTTTTTTTCAGGCAGAGAAATACAGAAAAAAAACCAAACCCAAACCCGAATGCCTTAGAATAGCAAAAATATTGGGTCTGACTGCAGGTGTCCTAATTCTTAAATCTGCATGCAGATATGACAAGTGGGATGGCACGATCCATAGAAGAAAATCTAGGAAAGTATTTTTCCTGAGCTGTAACTTCTGTTTAATGGTTGTATTAGAAAAACAAAAAGAATGTCTTTAGTCTTATTTTCCATTTTAAAAAAAAACAGTTCCCTTTCTACATATCTGTCTGTGCCAAGGCATATAAATCAACCGTGCATCCAGGAGAAAGTCAGCATTAATGAGAGTTTGCAAGACAGAGAAAAACATTGGGTTTTAAATCACCTAGTCAGTATTTGTGGAATTTGAGATGGAAGTGTTATTGCTGAATTTTGAGACGTGGCCCTGAATGTTTAATAGCTATTGTCGCTATAAAGAGTGGAAAGCTCTGGGTACTCTTCACAACAGGAACAGTCTGCTGTTCTGGCCAGACTTCATTTGGACCGTTATTAATTCTATGGCTGCAACATCCCTTGCTCTTTCTGGAAATCCAAACCCTTGCGCCATTGCAGTGGCTTGTGCCCATGTGCACAGACACCGATTCCAGTGGGACTCTGCAGAGTCAAAACAAATCACAAGACTCACGCTTCAACTGGCTGCCATGGTCATCACTTTTTAATGAGTCAAACACTGTTACTGAATTACTTCTCTCCAGTGCAACTATATTTCATGGGTTGAATGAGGGATTCCTGATTTTTACAGCAAGAGATACCCATCTTACACTATAAATGTGTTCAGAAATGGAACCAGGCAAGAATGTCTCATCCACTAGTCAAAACTTGATTTCAAAAATAAGAAGTTCCCTCAACACAAGAGCTTTTTGGCCTGTTCTGTTCCATATCAAACAGTTCTCCAGGGTAGTAAAGCTCCTGGAAAATTAACTAAACTCTTTTCTGATTTGCACTCATTAACAGGCTCATTCATTTAGCTCCCACTGAATAATTCATCATTACTAGCAGCAATAGTATGCAAACCAGGAAAAATTCAGCCTGACTTTCCTATCCCAGGACGAACGTGGAGTCAGGAAAACAAGAAACTGGAAACTTATTTTCTTATTTCAACAAATGTCAGAAATGGACATGACAGCCGTTTCAAGCAAGATGTTATGGTTCTTGATGAGTACAAAATCTTTTTCAGAAACTCTGAGTTCCCCAGGAGCAAAACAAGATGCAGAGAGCAGCTCAGGTTGGTTAAAGGGCTGTGCCAGCCGCTCTCCCGTGCGTTCTGCTTCCCCCCTGCAGGGTCTACACAATGCTGGCTTTTTAATAAAATATAGAGTTAAAATTCCACCTGTACTTTCTACATCTGCAAATGAGAAGATGAATGGCCATGTGGAGACTACTTCCCTGTCTGTGACTACATGCAAAATATTACATGGGAATACCTCACCCATACATTTCTGTATATATATGTGGACTACAGCAAAATCACTGTTAGGCTACAAGATTTCTTTGGCAATAAACATGTTTTCTGTTGCTGATAACTCACAAAACCAAATCATCGTCTGGCCTGCAGTATTCCTGAAATGCCCCAAAGGTCAATTGATATTAAGTATTTGAAGAAACCAAACTCTTGCGTATCATTGGATTAGAAAATATAGACATCTCCGCTATATAACATCTCATCACTTAAGCTGAATCTAATTGATATCACCTGAAAAATAATAGAAAATTGCTTCGGGCAAGAAAGTGACATAAATGAGGGGAGATAGCTTTGCTTAATTATTCATTACTACAGCTACATGTTTTTTTCTGGATGCTATTGTGAAGCAAAAGAGCACTTTTCTGGCTTATTCTATTGCCTCTGATCCTTTCAGCACCAAGGCAGAACCTCCTCAAGACTTCCCAGGCCTCTGTCCATGTATAGCTGCGTGAGCTATACAGTCTCTGGTCACAGGGACATTTCTTCTCTTTCTCACACCGCACCAAATAAAACATCAGAGCTTAGCAAACAACAAGGTCCACAACCCCCAATGCTGTAGTGTAAGTTACTGCAATTGGTTCAGTCACCTGCAATATTTCTGGTACTTGGTGACTGAAGAAGTTTAAATAACATCTGTGTCAGCACGCTCACTTTGATAGGATGGTTTAGGGATCTGGCGAGCCATGAGGACCCCTAAGGAGTACAAGGGACACACTGACCTGGGAGAGGTGGTCACCTCCTGCGACGGGGTGGTGATGGGTAGCCAGGGTGATAACCTTCTCAGGTAGAAAGCAACAGGGGGCCAGCCTTCAGTGGGGCAAATAGCAGAGATACTTGGCTCTGAAGGCATGAGGCTCCCTGAGGCTCTGCAGGCTACTCAAAGAGGAGCAGGCAGGTAGAGTCACCCAATAACTGGACACAAACCCAACAGGAGCTTTGGCTCTGAAGCTAGGTGAGAGAGCAAACTAGGCTCTGGAGGAGGTCATGCCTTGGCGCAGGATGCTCCCTAGTTGTTGGAGAACCACCATTTGGATTACAGATTCAGTCTACAGATAAACCAGTCACAGCTAGTGCCAGGAATATAGCTTCCCTCTCTAATTTTCAGCATGTTTAGAAGTCATGATCTGTACATTAGGAAAGGTAAAACTTTGAATATAGCATCTTCAATTCAGTACTCTCCAGTTACTGACAGCACACATCGATATGCGAGAGGAAAAACTTAAGATCAGAAGAAAAACAACACAAACATGAGAGACTTAATGAGGATTTTGCTGCCTATGGCTCTGGACTCCCAGGCCAGTTTATATGCTGACCAGAGAATTAATGCCAAAGTATGAAATGAAACTGTATTTTGCAGGCAGAAAGTTTTAATTCACTCTGTGCTTTCTATAGCTTTCTAAGCTTTTTCTTTCTTATTTACCCATTTAGAATACTTCATTAGTTAACACTTTTTACAGCTGTCAGCCAGAGGCAAAATTGCAAAACAGAGTTCTGACTTCCCTCCAGGCATGTTCTTGGGGCTGCTGTATCTCGCAGAGCTGGTTTAACACAACTCACTCTCTGGAAGGTCAAATAAAGTAAATGCTGAACTGTTTGACGCAGGGCTTGCACATTATAACTTGCTGTTGCCTCTCTTTTGGAATAACCGTGAGAAATACTAGTGCAGGTCAGCCAGCCTCTTAGAGCTGGAGCTCCTTTATACATCAAACACGGGAATGCGACTTCCCAGGGTGAACAGGAAGGAACTGGGGACACTTAGCAAATCCAACAAGAGCCTGGTGACCTTCTCTCTCCTTCACATCAGGTGAAACTTCCTCTGGATTCCAGAATCTTCTGGAATTTGGCAAGTGGGTGGAGGTTGAGGTCTTTTGCCAGAAAATAGGTTAAAAAAGACCAAAAAAAAGTCAGCAATGCTGGAATGCATCCCCCCAAAAAGTAATTACTGTAAAAATTAGTTTATTTAGAAAAACATAAAATTCTAGAGAAGATTCTCTCCTACCAAGCCATGGAAGGAGATCAGTGATGAAATATTCCATGTCAGCTAATAAAGCTCCTGCTAGAAGCAGCACATCTATTGCTACTACTCTAGGAGTGTCAGGGAACATAAAAGCTATGGAGTACAGATTACAGAAAAATCTCTGCGGTCTGCATAATCCCTCCAGCCTCCTAACTGCAATACTGTGTTTGAAAGAAGAGGAACAGGAAAGGCCAGCCATGAAGTTCTCCACACCGCACCAGATCTCTGCTTTCCTTGCTGCCAGTCTGCCCAGCTCTGCAGCGCCAGCAGAACCGCCTGCTACGGGGTCCGGTTTCCAGCATACTCTGCTCCCGGACAAATCACGTGCATTGGACTGATGAGGAGCCATTTTGACTGCTACAGAATTAAATAAACTCTGTTTTTCTGAAAGGAAAATCTGAATCATGCCCCAGAACGTTCCTACAGCGTGCTGGAGAGCAACTGATAAATCAGTGCATCTGCCTTCCACGCGGCCTTAGAGCTGGAATAGCACGATTCACTTCTTCCATGCAAAATACCCTGCAAAGGAAATGGCATAGCAGCCTAATTTCACAGAAACAGGGGACAATAATTTATTCCAGGAGTGAGACAGCGTGAGAAAAGAGCAGGTACTTTGAAATTCAGAGTGGGCTCAGTATTTTTTAAGCTAATGGATTTTACAGAGAAGAAAAAATGAGTATCCTTCATGAAACTTTGGAATACGAGTACAGCCCTCACACACCTTCCAATGATAAATCTTCATCCCTGAAATAGCATCTTTTAAGGTTTAATTTATTTTCTTTAGCCCCACAAAGGCCTGCCTATTTATATACTTCAGCCCTGAGGAGTAATAAATTATTTTCTTCAGCCTCAAGAAGGTCTTCTTCATTTATTTTCAGCTTCCCTGGGAGTGAACTTTAAGAACTGTACCACACTGCAGCACTGTCTAGAAAATTGGGATAAATAGATGGAGAGAGTGACCACCAGGGAAAGAAAAAGAAGGAAACCCAGTATAATCCTTCTGAATACACCACTGTTTTATTACCTTATCACACATTTAACATGATCTGCAATTACACAAAACACATTGGGTTCTTAATCCGTAGAGGGAATCTATCTTCTGGCAAGTTTTACAGGCAACTGAAAAGGGAAAAAGCTGGAAAACGGAAAGGATGAAGAGGTTATTTCTTTACCAGTGCTTCCCTGGCTCTCAGGCTATTGATGAAACTGCTGTTTGGGACTGTTACTGGTTTCGTTCTCCTTTCTGTTTGTTATAAGAGTAACCTGTGAGTTTTGGAATCCCAAATCCCTAGAAAACTTAGGAATAGAGATTTATTTGCCTTTACTGCCATGCTTTAGGGTTGGCTGTTTAGTTTGAACAAAAACTAGACGGGTGTGTTGGGAAAGTAAAATGAAACAAAAACTAAACAAAAGGACAAGGAGTAAAAGCAGTCATACTGCACACAAGTTATGAGGGCTGCATACACATTGTGAAGATACCATTTGTAAATCTAGAGGTATTTATGGGATCACAGGTCTTTTAAAAGATTAATAAAGTCCATTAATTTATCAAATCATCAAAGAGTATTCTTGCATTTCCAGAGATGCTATTAAAATACATTATTGAAAGAATATAAAGCAGCACCAGGGCAGAATATGTTATAATCTAATGGGGTAAATCTTGACATCCCTTTCACATTGACAAACCTCAAACTTGATGGAAATTCTGCCTTTATTAAAAATTGAATAAGGATTACATCATGTGGCTTAAGGTTACTGCAAGTCATAACTATTAAATATATGCACTTCTAATGGAAAGTGCATGATGGAGATACAAATTCTATTTTCTCCTTTTTTCTCCTTCTGCCAGTCAGCCAGCAAAATCATATGAATGATCCAGGCAACAGGGGGGGAGGGGGGGAGAAAAAAAAAAAAACCAAACCCAAGGGGAAAAAAAAGCATAGAAATGCCAGTAGCTATTTTCTACCATACTTAACAACTGAAGTTGAAGCTACACGTTATATACATATGTATCAAGAGAGTGTCTGCTATGAATCCTCAACAGTTCAACCCACCCACCCAAACAAAAAACCAATGGGCAGGACACGCGGGTAAGGAGCAGGCTTGAAGAGATACAGTGCCTTGCTCCAAGTGTATGGAGCAGAGGAACGGCGGGTTTGGGAGCGCAGCCAGAGTTGCCTGCCCTCCAGCCTGGTGCCACACCACCACTGCGCCGGCAGCTCCAGGAGGAAGCCCAACTCCACTCACTTGCATCAACGCCACTTGTGACTAATGCAGCCTTTTCCAAACAGACTAATAAAACCGTTATTGCTGTCACTCCATCTCTGCTTATGGATTAGGAAGTCTTTATTTTAAAATATCTTTTCTTCCCACTCTATACTTTGTTCCAATTATAAATTATTTTAACAGCAGTTTTCTTTCTTCTTTTTCCCCCCGCAAAGCACAATTAGAGAATAATTGTTTTCAAATAATAACCACTACTTTTCCATTTAATTCTTTTTTAACACTAGTGGCGTCTCCCAGCTGACTCACTCAGCATTAGATGAGGGTTTAGAAGCACTATAGAACAGAGAAACAGCTGTTTCTTTGAGCATTATGAGTTTTATTAATCCCTTCTTGCCTATAAAACGTAATCATCCCCTTTATTTCTAGAGGTACTACACATAGTTTCCAAATAACTGACAATCAGAAACAAAAGGTTTCTAACCTTTTTAGAACATAATATATATATATGACCCTGCAGGGTGACACACTTCCTCTGTTTTCTCTTTGGTTCATTAATAAAGCAGAACACACAACAAAAGTAACACTTGTGAAAGCTCAGTTTTAGTAAAATCTTTTTGATTAATATCTCAGTAAGAGACATTATCCACAGCAAACAGGAAGATGCTCATAGATTATATTGAAAATACTATTTCACAGTAGGAAAACTGCTTTTTTAAAAAATCACTGAGGTTTTTACTTCAGGCTGGAGTACCATTTCGTGGAACTGCTTCCCTGTACTGCCCATCCCAACTGAGCCCTGTTTCACGTCATCACCCCGTCCCTTCCTGCTTCCTTTCCCCCTTTTACTGTTACAGACACTTATGAAGCACCTGCAGCATCTCCACAACAGTCCTGATAAACACCAAAAGAGCTTGCTGTGTGCATACACAGATTCTTTTATTATTTACTAATTTCGTAGACATCCAATGCAATATTCATAATTTTACTCAACATCTGAATGAGATACTAGATGCTCTGCTCGTGCTGAAAGCCAAAGGAGGGCAGTGGGAGAAGGAACATGCTCCTGGTAGACAAGTAGCATGGCTTCATTGGAGGTGAATCTGAAGCTTTATTGTAGATACTTTATTTAAATTAAAAAATAATAATAATAGTAATAATTAAAGTTGCTGAGGGTCACTTTTGCCCTCCTGCAGTGGCATCTCATACAGGAGTACAGAAGGGAACAGTTTTCTCCTGAACAGAAATGAGCTACTGCTTTCCCTCATCTCTTGCCCCTATGTTTTGCTGTGCTCGGCTGCTGCTCGGGAAGGCGAAGCTCTGCGGGTCTGGCCAGGAGCAGGAACGCTTGAAGGACCTCCCCAGCTCACTGTCAGGATTTCTAACCAGCCTGCTGCCAGCACAAGTGCAGAAGCAGAAAGCGTAAAGCTCACTGCAGCAGATCGTGAACACGGAAACTTCCTAAGGGCAGCAGCCTTTTCCAGCAGTAAACAACTACAGCCTGTGACTTTCAGGAAGTTGGAACAAATTTCATTAAGGGGAGGTTTCATGAATTCAGGAGAGATATCTGTTGTCATTCCAGCCAAATTTCTCCATTGCTGATGCTCTGAGCTTGAACTAAAGCTGTCCTGAATAAAAGAACCAGAGACTTCTGTTTATTTACAAGACTTCAAGAGACAAAAGGATCTTGTAGGACTAAATTGAGGCAAAGGTGATGACTATACTGGGTGGGGAAGCTGCATTCCTCTGGCCGGGCTGCCTGAGCACATGTGTAGACATGCTGCTGAATGCGCACTGATGGCTGACTCAGGCATGTAGCCACGTGTGGACATGTGTGGACAATCCCACTGGGGTTTGGGTTTGTTTTTTTTTTTTCCCCTGATAGCACAGTCATTTATTGATTCTTGTTTGGCACTTAAATTAGTTCAGTTTTATCCTTTTTGAACAGAAATCTAGCCTTTATTTCTGCTGCACTGTGATTGGCTCAAGTGGGAATAAATTCCTTATTATTTAACTTTTCATATTATATTTAATTAGCTCATTAGTTAACAAGCAGGAAACAATTGTTCTCATGCTGTCACCTATAACTACCCTCTGCCAATTTTTAAACAAACTGACTTGAAGAACCAGACCTGCTAAAACAAAACCAAAATGAATGAGCAAATTGGAAGAGCTCATTTTTAAGAATAGAGGCTCCTATTTGTCTCATTTTTATTTGTGTTCATTTTACATACACTGTTTATTGTATTATTAGAAAAATGCAGAAAATATGCATATTGCTTTTTAGGGGGAAAATTATGTGAAAATGCAGATGATTTTACAGAAAGTCAATTAAATATAAATCGAAAAGTTGCTGCAAGAAAAATCTTTATTCCACAACACTGCAGTCTTCAAAGCACAAAAAAAAAAAAATCCCTACCAGAGCTGAATTTAATATCTTTATACATATTCATGTCATATGGTATTAGTTTTAGTCTTAGCTTTGTGCTGCCAACATTGTTAAAGCTCCTGTTGTAGCGAGTCAAAGTCCGATAACGTGGGAATATACGTACACCATTTCAGACCGTGTTTTGACAAAACACTGATCGGAGCATTTGAAGAACCAAGGAAATGAATGCAGTGTTTGGCTTTGGTCCTAGTAGCATAAATGTATGGTAAAGATATATTTTCATATATTTAAATGTAAATAGAGTTGGAAAACCTCTTCTTAGTTCTGCCACGAGATACACATCATTACTGTAAGTAATGCCATCGCTCAGTGGCTCTACCACTGTTATGGCTGTGGCTCCTTCTCCCTTGTTCCCACTCTGCCTACCTCCTGCAGCAGCAGAAAGGCTGGCTGAGGAACTTTGTCCATGCAACAGAACTCCCTACATGGAAAAAAATCCAGGAACTCGGCGCACTAGTGAGGAAGAATCATGATGGTCAGCTCCTGCCTTGAGTTCCCATCTCAGATGGTGCCTTAGGTCCAAACTGATTTGACCTTCACTTTTCTGGCAAGCTGAAGTTTTCCTTCTGATGGACAGAAAGGAAAAAAATTGTAAAGGACCTTCAAATCCTATTCTAAAATTCATTGATTTCTAGAGATCCCTCGAAAATCTTTATTTCTCAACAGCCGCTCTCACCCAGGTTACCCCATCCCTGCAGCCCCTCACGAGGGCTGGTATCTGCACCAGGTGACCCAGTGCCCGGCCAGATTCAGAAGCAGCCCCCCAAAAAACCCCTCCCTCCTCCAATGCTTCACAACACCTTCGCAGAACTCAGTCATCAAGAAGAAATGCAACATAAATTCAAGAGGTGAAAACATCCCTAAACCTTACGACTTTGTAGTATTTCAGTAGGTTCTGCTAATTTGGGTTTGAATTTCAAGAGTCTTAGACTTTCAAATAAAACACCATAGCAGCAGGTCCCTGTTATTTTACACATTTAACTTGAAGCCCAAGAGTACATCACTAAAAAGAGCAGCCTGTGAGAAGCAGATGAATAATAAGTGCAGCTTGGATCAATTGCTCTTCTAATTTATACAAAAATTCAATACAGAAGAGAAAAGGAAGATACAGCCACGACCAGAATTGCTACTTTGTGGCTCGCTGTCAGGCTTTAGCTTCATATCCAAATATTTAAATAATAACGAGATACCACAAAGTCCCCCCAAATATGACGTTCTCTTTAGACTCCAGAACCTGTCAACCACAGAGGCATTTTGACACTGGCAACGCAGCTCCTGCCTCCCTCATTCCCAGAAGGTTGCAGACATTCCTGTGCTTTTATCTGGAGCATGCAGAGCTTGGGAGGGCTCGCTGGTAACAAACGCTGATCTTCTAACAATGTCATCAAAGACCTCCCTGATTTGTTAATTCTTGCACTGAATAATTTAGTTCATGGTCACCTAGGGCAGCTTATTATGAGTTGGAAAGTAATTTTTAAACATGTAAGTGACTTCTATGCAAAAATCAACCACATAATGCAGCCCACGTCTGAAGTATTTTAAAACAGAACTGTGTGCTGTTCATGGCTGTAATCCTTTCTTTAGCCATTGCTTCAGGATGCAGAGAAGGAAATAGTTATCCTCAAAAATTATTTTGAAACTAGAGCATCTGTGCCTTTTATGAATGTTTTATCTAGCTGTTCTAGAACTTAATTACAGCATCAGTTTAAGGTGCATGTTTGTATTCTTTTAGCTCATCCAACAGTGGATTTAAAAGAACATTAAATCAACTAAGCAAATAATAGAAACAAGGCTTGACTGAGGAATAAAATTATATCAGTAACCACATCAACCAGTGGATTAACGTGCTGTTCAAGGGATCAGCCATCAATATTGGCTAAATTCAGGCTAAGCACTGTAATGTAATTTTCTGCCTTGTTGGGATGGTATGGTAGCTTAATTCGGGCTTGGTGAAGCTTTCTGTGAAATCACTGGGTGTTGCGGGACAATGTCTATCTTTTCTATTAGGTTTTGAGCAGAAACGGAAGGCTGAATGTTAGAAAAGAATAAACTATCAGAGCTGGGGGAAATGGGAGGTGACTGTGAGCTGGAGGTGACTGCAACAGACTCAAGCCCCAGCCTCACAGACTCCAGTAACAAATGCCAAATTTAAGTACAAATATTCACACTAACTTTAACAATTATTAGATAAGAAAAATAATTATTTAATTAAAAGTATGCACACGTCAAAACTACAAACCAAATTACGCCTTGAAGACTTTTCAGCCTTTCTTATATGGCCTGTCCACAGCCATGGCCAAAGCTGAGGGGATGGTTTTCGCATTCTGTGAATGGCTGGGAAGAGCCATGCCGTTCTACCAGTACCAGCCTGCAGTCCTTCTGCCAGCTACTGTAACTGGGTAATCCCAGTTTTTCATTAAATTTACTATAATTCTGAATTATTTTGTCCAAAGCAAAGGTTAAATAAAAGATTGCATACAGTAAATATAAACCATAGAAAGTATTTTTTACTTCCACTTTTCCTTCAAAAATCTTTCAGGAATTTCCCTCAACTCCATCTCTGGAACATCCTGATTTCTGAACCTTCTCCTCTGCTCTGCCTATGACTACAGCCCCCTCTTGCTCAGCAATCACATGCTTTTGTGAGTGAGCGTCTTTCCTTCTCTTTCTTCTCAGTCTTGGCAAAACTCATGAGCTTTATGACAGCTTACAAGGTACCATGGTTTGCGGCTATTGTGTTTACGCCTGCTGAACGCAGCTTTTCTAGATCACCATTTCAGCCCAGCTCCCCAAACACGGTGTTTTGAAGCTACCCCACAACAAACTGCTGCCTGTTAACACGCAGGACCTGCCTCATATTCATTAACAAAAACAACCAGCCAACCAAGAAACTATTTGCATAAACTTGTTATGGAGAATAAGGGAATTAAATGCTTAGCTGGATTGAGGCCTCAAAGTGAGGTTCTGATTACAAATTCACACTCGTCTGAATCAGAAATAACTCTGCCAACATCAACTGAATGACACTGCAGTAAAACCAACACAAGCAAAACCAGAATTAATCTTGAGGCAGATTCTGATTTTTGTTTACTTTTTAAATTTTTAATTAGAAGGAATTTGGAAATGAAAAATATGTAACAATTGCACTACTTCTTCCATTTCAGAAAAGAAGGAAAAAGGCAGATATGAGTGCAGATATTGTATGCTAAAAGAGGAATGTGACATCAAGGAGCTGCTTTCATAAAAATGAAGAAGAGAAAAAGAAAGTTCTTTCAGAAGGAGCACAGGATCTTAACAAGGAACAATATAATAATGATACAGTGCTGAGGGAAAATAGCAAATGACAGAGTTTTAGTAAAAAACCTGATGATGCTTGTGCAGTAACACACTGTAATGATGATATTAAAAAAGGTGCTGGTTGATGTAGAGACCCATTAAGAAAGAACTGAGTATAGAGGTAGTTTGACAATTCAGAAAAAAGATTTTAGCAAACACATTATATTAAGGTCGGAGCACTTTGGAGAAACAAGTTAACAAGATGAGAAAGGTCACAACACAACAGTGTTTGCATTTGTAAAGGTATTAGAATCATTCTAATGATGTATTGGACTTTTAATTTTTAAAGTCATTTGACAAAATTTCACCTCTATCTTTTACCTCCATGAAGCACAGCCTATACCAAAGAACAGCTGCAGACTGGGGTTTAAGGCAAAAAAAAAAAAAGGTATTTTATGGAGCTCAGTATGACTGTTATTCAGAATCATCACCATTTAAAAATAATTTATATTCAAGGTAAAGGAAAATGACCAGCTTTACATGAGATCATTAGAAGTAACACAAAGAATCAGAAAGAAAAATAGCTATAGAAAAACACAGCAGCAACATTCCCAGAAAGTAGGCTAAGAAGCTTTTTGAAGAACATAATGTGTATTATATTACATTAAAGATACGTGCCAATCAATTACTTCTGTTTGGAGGGCATGTTACCAATTTGGAGGGACTAAAAGTCGAAGTCCTTTTTATCATGCTGGGTTTTCAAAGAGAATGTCTATGGGATACAGAGGCGCTCTTAAATCTCAGCAAATAGGAAGTAAAGTTCATAACAAACAATGTGGCTAAAAGCTGGACACGCTGCTGTTTAAAATAGTAGAGATAACATCAGTTCTACAACACTGCTAACTCCACAGTAGTTAATATAAGAGAAAATTCTTAGAAAATCCAAACAAATTAAAGGGCAAGAAGGTTCTTCCCTATTTCAACCAGGTTTACCTTACATGATTCTCAAGATAAATCACCGTGACCAGCTCAGCTGGCCAGTTGTCTGTGAGATTTAACAGACTCGTAGGACAACATTTGTCGCTTAATGGATTATCCACTTAACATAAACGAGGTTTGTCTTATGAAGAGACAAACTCCCATGCAGCCAGATTGATATCCAATGTCAACCAGTTGGAGTTTAGTATGAACAAACTGTTACTAGCATAGTTTGCATTTATTTTCCCTATATATGATAATTAAACATCATTAAAGCCCCTGCCTGTAGGCAGAGCGTGTACACAAAATCAGTCCCATCACTCAACAGATCAAACTTGTCAAGCAGACAGTGTTTACAAAATACACAATTAAAGGCACCCACAAACCTTAAAACTTTGATTTGGTCTGGTTATGAGTCTAGCTTTGAAAACTGAGACAAGAAGAAATCACGCCAACATCTGGTGAGATCACTGGACACTTAAAAATAAAACGAAATGCAAACAAGAGCTTAATTTTTTCCCCATGATTATGACATGATGACCATGGGTGTGGGAAGCTGATTTTCTGGTCTGTCTTACTGCTCGTTCCTCTCCCTGTCCTTTCCATTCCATAATGCTTTTCCTAAGAAATGAGCACTCTGTGCTGGTGCTTCTCTCTCTCATCCCTGTTCCCATTTCTGAGCCACTCTCAGAATTCCCATTAAACACGATTCTTCCCTCCCTAACAATGTCACTGCAGCACAGAGGAGACATTCTGCCAGCTTTTACCTGAATACTCCAACAAGCAGTTCATAGTTATTTCCTTGGCATCTGCAGAAGTATTCCATGAGTTGGCAATAAAAGAGTGCTGATACGAACACCACATCTGTTCATCAGGCTAGTTCTTGCCAGCGCAAGTACATAATCATTGCTCTAGAAAAATCTCAAGCCTGTGAGCTTTGGCATCTCTTCCTCTACTTCATGGCGCAGCAGTTTTTCCTGCAGCAGCAAAGCCATGCTAGACCCGTCAATGGGCACACGGGGCACACAGCAGGGCTTTTGCTGTCGCGATTTTACAAGCACTGTGAACATAAGGCAGAGCAGTGCTGGCCTCAATAGATAACATTTTTGTCCTGCATAAATTAACACATTTGCATGCCTAACAGTACCAGAATTTTCTCTAGAACTGATGTCTTCTTAAAACTAAAAAATAAGCACACAGCCACAGAGAAATAAGGTGCCCTGCCAGTGCTAAACTGCAATGCCCAGTTGTAGAGATTACAGAACATGACTCATAAGCCAGAAAATACTTTGTTCTGCTCTATTAGTACCAAATTCACTATGTTTTCTGTGATTTAATGTGACATAATTGCTAATGATCATTATGAGGGACGTGACATGGCATTTGATGATACATAATTTTGAAATCGCTGCAGGAATTATGCCATCTATTACAGTTTAAGATCATCTTTTTACAATACAGAGCTATTTCTTCAGAGCTTCCTCAAGCCAGAGCTGAAGATAATTGCAGCAGTATTGTCCTACAGAGCTCAAATCCACAGTTAGACAAACTTCAGAAAATCAAAGAATGGAAAAGACATCTTAAGAGAGAGGTACATAGAGTCAATGGTGGTACTGCCCCGCCCTTTCTGGTCCATCGGTTATCCAAATACCTGACACACACGTAAAACTGAAGAATGCCATCCTCTTAATTAGGAGGGCATTGCACGCATGGGGATTTTCCAGATAGAGCCTTGTTGTTCCAACCACGGTGCTTCTGCTGGAGACCCAAGAAGAATGCTAAAAGCATTTTATTGTCTTCCTATCACACAAGGGTTTCCCGCAGAGAAGGAATTGCTCTCCATCCCAACACACCTCTTTTGCAGGTGCTTCCACCCTCAGAGCAGCCTTCATTCACCACTGAATTGTGTGCTGACTTTTAACTGCAATGCTTCACCTTTGGATAGCTGGGACAATGCTTCTCTCTCTTAAGAAACCTAAGTCGCTATAAATGTGAGGTCAACCGTATTCTCTTTGCAAACTTAAAGTGATGGGTGACTTGCTATATAATTGCTTTTCAGGGCAACATATGCTCCTCTTTTGTGCTGCTGAAGGTGCCAGAGTAGTTCCTTTGCAGTCACAACAAATGTTTTACCCATGTTAAACCATTAAACAAACAAGGGATACAAGTTTTTTATAAAATTCTCCTGTGAATTTAATTAAACTCTTAGAGCTGAGTTAAAACCATTTTTAGGTTTGTATTAACATGACTATTATTTTGCTCTGAAAAAGTGATGCTTAGATAAATACTAAGTAAAAATAGACAAAGCGTGATAGGAGATAAAACTCAAGTAGTCTCTACACAGCAGCTTCAGTTTGTCACAGTGATCCACAAAAGTAATGACTGAAACTTTATCCAACTCCTTCCATCTTCTTGATTCCAAACAAACCATAGGAGCATAACAGCCTCACTAAACTTCAAGTTTAAGACCAAGTTATATGGTAACTTCTTATTTTTTCTAAACTTAAAAATCTGCAGATTGCACAGGTTCTTCAATTGATACTGCTCTCAATCTTTCTGCTCTGCCTTGCACCACAGCACAGCTCTTACCTCTGTCTCAGGACATACTGATGAGATTTGTAACTCAAAGAAATACAGAATCATGACTTTGATTTATATGCTCCTGTTCCACATGCACATAGGTATAAGCAATCATTTTGGGCTCATTAAGACTCATTCATTTTTAACTTACAGGCTCCTGCCACATACACCTTCTGCAACACTTCAGACAAAGCGGATGTCACTCACATGCTGAGGGCTCAGAAGTCAGGATGGCAGCAAATAATGCATGAATAAGGTGGGACTGCATTAAAGTTGACCGTCTTTATAACATACCTCTAATATATCTTTCATTCTGGCTTTTCAGTATATCCATCGTACCAATCCACAGTCCCTCAGAATCACTCCCACATGAGGAGTAGGAGAGGGTGAACGATCTAAATGAGACTGCAGTGGCATCAGGGAGTCTCACTTAAGGGAAAATAACTTCTGCCACTTCACCTGTCACCTCTGATGTGGGTACTGAATGCTTGTAAATCTGTTCTCAGTGGGCTCTCTCATTTGTCTTGTATTTAATCATCGTTGTGAAACTTCCCCAGCCTTTGAAGGTAACCGAGATTCATCTTGTTCATCTGTTCTTTGCACCTCATTGCAGAAATTGATGCTTGAGATAAGATAGCTGGGTAATGATCACAAATAGCTTCCAAGAGCCTCTTTGGTGTTAAAATAACTTATTTTAAGGTACTTTCTCTTCTGCCTGCTGGGTTTAAAAACTTCCCATGGCAAACATAACATGTAGGACTGCAAATTCTTGTTGCATAGTTTCCAGAACAGCTTTTTAAAGCATCAGTGCCATTACAAATCTTTATCAAGTACATGAAGAACTGTTAAAATTATGCAGGAAGACAGCTACATCACCTGCTGCAGGTATGAACATCCCCTGCCCTACTAAACAGCAACTCGGGGGTAGGTTTGACAGATACTGAGCAACTGCTACTTAATTAAAATTGTGAGAAATGTTTTGTGCTTCTTCAAATTATATCTTGCAGCAACTTGCTGCTTGTTTCCTTTCAGGATATAAAAAAGTCTTTGGGAACTTGCTTGAAACAATACAAAACTACAAGGTACGAGCAGACAATATTTGATTGCTGTAAGAGCTTTTCACTGCACCAGAAGTTAATTCATCACATCTAAAAAGTTCTCTCTGACCCTCACAGTGTAGCACAGAGGGATTCCAGTTCCCTCATATTCCCTGGGAAAGGTCCTAATCCTTTCCTAGAGATTTTAGATATTACAGATGAGGGACTGAAGGGAGAAAAAGATGCAGAATGTGAGGTTCACCTTACATTTGAAGAGTCAACCTGTTTTTGAGAGAGGCTTTTTCTTCTGGTGGTTAAATTGCTGTATTCAGTTTCGTATTTCCATATATATTCTCCCGTTTAAGAAACTGCCATGGCAGGGTTGTTTTGTTTCTGCCTGCTTGTCCCTCCTTTCTTTAGTCCTTTGTCTGTAAAACCAGAGTCTACCAAAATCATATCTCTAAGAAAGTGCATCCCCATTGAACAGAATATGTTCTGAGGTCAAGATTTAAATATGTAGAGTTTCTACCATATGGGTCATTTGTTTCCAGTAAAGAGGTAATATCAAAATTTTGGTCATACTTAAAAAAAAAAAAAAAAAGGTAGCCTTCATGTTTGAGAAAAGGGCTTTGCAACTGATAGAAGAGGTCACTCTCTTGGCAGGGGTGTCCCTTTGTCGTGGTTCAACCCCAGTTAGCAATGGGTGGGACGAGGGAGAGAATAGGAAGAGTAAACATGAGAAAACTCGTGGGCTGAGATAAAGACAGTTTAACAGGTAAAGCAAAAACCACTCATGCAAGCAAAGCAAAACAAGGAATTCATTCCCTGCTTCCCATTGGCAGGGAGGTGTGCAGCTATCTCCAGGAAAACAGGGCTTTGCACTATGCTCTCATTATCCGAGATGCTACACATACTGCCCTAAAGAACCAGGTATGCTCGTCTTTTGTGATTCTTCCCACTTGGCTGTGGAAGGGCTCAACATCTACCATGTAATGAATCTCCTGTTTCATATCAACAAGGATTCATTATGGTGAGGCTCCAACGCTACATGCTTTATCTGAACCTACAGTAATTACTACAGCAAGTCTGCTGGTCTTCACTTATCTTGTTTGCTAACGTATCTATTGATAGTGAAACAAACAACAGTCAACCTTCCTAATGAACACAATCAATCAAAGAACACACATGCCACAGCCAAGGCCAAAATGTTAAGGCATCCCGCAGCCCTGCAGAAAAGAAGCCTCCAACAGTGGCAGAGTAGAAATATTGAAGGAAAACACTACAGCAAAATAAATATCAAATTGAAACCAATAACTGTGGATTGTTTTGCAAAATAAAAGAGCTGCTGTCTTTGTGACAGCTTACTGAGCCATGTGCTTTAGGCAGAAAGCCAGGATGAAAGGGGGTGCAGAGAAATTGAGCTCTCTAATGCTGCAAGCACCCTTCTCTGAGCACACGAAGCATCTTGCACTTCTCCATGTCATTTTCGTGTTCAATAGCTAAAAATATATCAGTGAAATATCTGAATTCATCATAACAGAACATTGTGCCATGGAAGGAAGCTGTGGGGGTATATACCATGCAGAGCTCTCCCCCTGTTTACCTGAGTCCTGTATTTGTTTCCAAAGTGTCTGCTACTGATCTCTGTCAAATACTGAAACCCCTGCTCTGACCCAACTACAGCTTTATGTTCCTTCACAGAATCACAGAATGGTTTGGGTTGGAAGGGACCTTTAAAGACCATCCCGTCCCAACCCCCCTGCCCTGGGCAGGGACACCTTCCATTGGACCAGGGCACTCAAAGCCCCGTCCAACCTGTCCCTGAACACTTCCAGGGATGGGACATCCACCACTTCTCTGGGCAACCAGTTCCAGGGCCTGACCACTCTCACAGTAAATAATTTCTTCTTTATATCTAAATATATATTTATCATCATTCAGATAAATAGAGACTGAAGTTAAACACATTGGCTGAAATTTCATCCTGGTGAAAAGAAGTATCAGGCAGCCTATGCCCTGCTTGATTTCTCAAAACAAGCATTAACTGGAGGTTAAGCAGGGCAGTGGCACTGCACTGGTCCTCTGCTTCAACTCGCTTTTTCTTTCAAGTTGGGAAAGAGAAGAATCTACTTCCCTCACCATTGCAACTTGCAGACCCCTCGGAGGCAGCTGAGGAGGAGAGAGATGACTGCCTCGCCAGGTCACCCAAACATCTGCAGCAATAGTATAACACATTGCAGAGCCCAATTCATTTCCAGCCCCATTGATCCAAATTCTCAACTTCATTCTGTAAACTACCTGGCACTTCAAAGCTCAGAGTAATTCCTCCTCTCCTTAAGTGTCCTTAATTTAGCATTGTTAATTATGTTTATAAATACAGCCACATAGCCCAGTGCACTTCACATCATGTTGTATCAGCAGCCCAGATAAGCAACTTCTTCCTGGCATTTAGCAGTTATTCCACTACACAAAGCACTGCTGGTGGCTGTTGGAACGGACCTTCATGCCTGGCTGTGATCTATCCGCCAGAGCACATGGAACCATGCATACAGGTTGGTTTGTAGGTAGCCAGACATGCTTCTACCGCTTCCCTGCAGAAAGTCAAACTGTGAGACAGCCAAATGTCTGGAGACAATCAGGATGTAGCCGCAAGATCTAAGCTGAATCATTTGCAGGCACGAGGCTTTGGAGGTTTTGCAAAAGAAAAGCATGCCAAATACTGGGCTTTATGTCACCATGATCATAACATGAAATCGTCTATTGACTCTGTGTTGTTCTGCTCCATAAAATATTAATGTATTATAGAAGGAGGGGAGTGAGACTGCTGTCTTTATGGACATGGATATTCCAAGTACTAGTACGTAGGCTGAAGCTTAGGGCATTATTCCATCCCTGCATTTACTAAAATGAGACAGCATCAATGAATTTTAAAAGCTTACCATATCCATTTAATTTATTCAGTCCTAAAACATTAGATAGAATTAAACAGTGAAAAATATATTAATGGCTTGAGACTTGCAAGGAAATTCTGAGCAAAGGCTGAAATTTTCAGCTCTCTCTCCAAACTTTATGCCATTCAATAGCATTGTGATATTTTGCATTTAGATATAAGATTCTAGTAATTTCTTTTCTGATTAAACTGCATTTATTGGTTTTGCCCAAGGTCTTAATTCATTTTAGAAAAGCTTTTAACATTCACATTGCTGCAATTGCAGAATAGAAAAAAAAATAGCATGCACATTCATCTATAGGTGTATATATACTCACTCATTCATATATGTGTAGAATAAGAATGTCAAATGCATATATATAAACTATATGAGTTTATATATAGAATAGATATGCACATTTGCACATATGTACATTCTGCATTTTCAGTGTACAGTTTCCTTTAGAAAGGAAAACTATGAATGATGGGTAGATAGAGTTAGCTTTTGCTTACTTTCACAGCACATGTTTCTAAAGATTGTAGCCAGTTTTAATAACATCAGTATTATCATAAGACCTAGAGATCCCAGCCAAGGTCAGTGGTAATGGATAAATAAAACTACGCAGATGAGATTTTATCCTTCAGAAAAGGTGTTTATTGCACCTAGGCCAGTACTGGTGTGACCCGAGTTCCATTCTTCCATCCCCAGTCCAGCACTATCATCCTCGTCTATGTGGGTCTCTCTGGAGGACAATAACAGCCCAGTGCATTTACAGGATAACATAATGGTCTTTTCTGACTTAAAAATTTCCTATGTCAGTAAAATATAAGGCTTTATTATTGGTTGTGTTGGTGCCTAGATGCTTGAATCAGAGATAAGAGTCCCACTGTGCTAGGATTGACCTGTGCAAAGACGTATCCAAACTCTGAAGATTTTATAACCTATGTACATGTTTTCAATATCAACTGTCCTGTCAGGTCAAAGCAGTTTGATGGAAACCCAGCCCCTTTAACGTGATTTCTTCATGCCAGAGGAAATGCACGGGGAGCAACGAGGAAGCAGAATCCAATTTTGCAAGGGGGAATAAGTTGTGCTTCGCATCCCAAATGAGCATCAGTCACTAACACTTTTAACTAGACATTTTTTTCACGAGATGGCTTTTAAAATCCATCTCTGTGTAATTTGTCCTACATCAGGAACATTCATGAACTCACTATGCAGATCTCACTGTTATCAAACACCTTAGATTCACTTTGGTCCCCATCTACAAAACACCACTTATTCCCTCGTACGCTGCTCCCTTACAAATATTACTCAGTAATTACTGAAGGAGTCATAAAAGGAAATTGGCATCCTAGCGACAGAATATTTGCACTCCTTACAGATTTGTGACTTTAATATTGAAAAGATACATCTTGCCTTATAAAATACTCCCCAGGTTGCTTATTTCCTTCAGCTGAAGACTGAGCAAACGTATCGTGGTTTGAAGAGTCAATTGCAAGACAGCACAAAGCAGCATCCCGTTTCCAAACAGCATCACTGGCCAAACAGCAGAGAAGGATTTACAGGGATACATTCCTGAGAGCCTGCTGTTGAAATATGTCAGCAAATCATCCACATGCTTAGATTTGGCAGGAACACTGAGATTCAAACTATATTTGTTATATAGATTCACAACTTAAACGGATAGGCATAGCAATACATTAGAAATGATCATGACTGTGAATTGCTAGGAAGTCAGACAACATTTATCAAGGGAATCGACGCAGAGATTTTTATACCTTGATCAAGAAGGGAAATTTATGATTCTTTGTGTGAGAAGACATTAGAAGAAAATCCCTGCCTACCCAAACACACACACCAAAGACAGCTACTTTTTATTAAGAGGTGTCTGTCAACCTCTAAGTACTTGTATGTGCATGTCCACTTAAATGTAGGGTGAGTCAAAACATTACACCGGTGTTAAGACCGGTTCAGCATGCTCTGGACTCAAATTTAATAAACCAGAAATACACTCTGAAACAGCCAAGCTCCCTACCACTCTATAATAAAGATTTCTCAGCCATCATCCTTTCTGAAACCTTGATTAAGTACAAATTCCCCTTGCACTGAATTTGTCACATTCAAAAAGACCAGGCTATTTTGTCCCAGCTGGAGTCCTAACATGTGGACTCTATCGAGCATCTCAATCTTGAGTATCTCGCCTAGAAAACACCACTCATTCTCATGCCTCATTGCTGATCGCCAGTCCAGCAGATTCACTTAGAGGGAGTCTCAGCTCCCAAACCTCTAAGAGCTTTATAAGCCAATAACCAACAACTTAAAACATTTTCTAAAAATTAATAGGCAGCCTAAGGACAGACAACAGCGCAATAGTGTAATGCGTTCAAGGGTATGAAGCACCTCTCAACAAGCATCTGATGAAATTACCCGCCAGAGGCTTACTCCAAAGCCTACTAGCTAGGAATAAAAACCTTCTTTCTGACTCTCCAGGGTTTTGGATCATGTCCCTAGCTTACTCTGAATTCACAGGAAAGGTTCTGGAGGACATGTGCAGGTTCAGCAATAAAGGCTAGGTACAAATGGAAGGATGGTGGTATTATTGCCAAAGAAAGATTAAAAAGAAAACCAAGTCTCTACAGATATCACATTAAAAAAAAAAAAAAGTAGCAAAGCTTTTCCAAAGAGAGATTGCCAAACCGCATCAAATCTACTGATCAATTCTATTGAATAGAGCTTCTATTAATATACAACTGAAAGCCTCCACATCGTATGTTATATCTAATTATATTACCTGGTACCTTAAAAGGAAATACACAAGTCCACACTCCTTTGAGTAAAGGAGATTCAGGACCCCTTTCTTCACACCCAGTTACTGATACTATCTGTCATGGTTCGGCCCCACCCTGCAGCTAAGCACCACACAGCTGCTCGCTCACCCAGCCCCTCCCTGGAGAGACGGGGAGAGCAAATATACTGAAAAGCTGGTGGGCTGAAATAAGGAGAGGAAAAGATCATTCAGCAATTACTGTCATGGGCAAAAAAGACTCCACTTGGGGAAAATTAAGTTGATTTATCCTACTGTGGTTTGATCGCTAATAATGAGAAACAAAACCAAATCTCAAAAGACACCTTCTCCCCACCCCTCCTCTCTTCCTGGGCTTAACTTTACTCCTGACTTTCTCCACCTCCTCCCGCCACTGCAGCACAGGGGGACGAGGACTGGCGGTTATGGTCAGTTCATCTGACTATTTCAAATTATTACGCAAAATTATTGGGAGATCACCAGGCTTCTTCATAGCTTATATTCACTTCATCTTCTCTTTATTTTACAAGCTGCGATCACACATTATAATAAAGCCAATACCATCCGAGAAAATAAAATTATTTAAAACTCAAATTGAATTAGAAGGGATTATCCACAATTATTTTCTTTCATTTAAAATGTAAATTTTGATGGCAGCTATCTGGAACCAGAATAAAAGACAGACTCCTGCTTGATGATGCATACTGACTTGTCGGATGCATTTAATAAGAAATCACAAGAACTCCTGTTCTACACAGCTCGATAGGCTCCTCTCATGCCACGCTACTACAGTTCTCACCCAAACTTTGCAATTCCCCTTCTGCTTCCCAAGTCTGCAGACCTCCTGGGTCACGCTGGACCAAGCATCTTCAGTGCTAAGTGCGTTAGTGTATCTCCTCCGTGGTGCTACTGCGTAGTCTTTAGTCTCTCATATGTGGGCAAAGCAATGGGCACAAGAAGTAAGGCTTCCACACAAGCATGCATTTATCCCCCATAGCTTCTTTTTAATCCAATTGGGTTACCTTGCTGCAGATAAAGCCTGAGAATAGAATCACTGCTGTAATATCCATCAAAGCTCCTTGCACTGGCATAGCTGTGAGGCTGATGCTTGTCCATTATTTTGGAAGTAAATGCATTTTTGTTGAACTTTTCACTGTTACCAATGCTCTGCTTTCCCCATCTCCCACAGCAAACCAAATTAACATTCAAACGTCTCCTCTCAAAGAATGTGACAAAAATATGTGAGTGAGCTTGATTAAAGTTCAGATAGAATCTGAACTATGGTATCAACATCATAGATCAATAAGATCCAGACAGAAATGGATTACAGACAAATAGATATATTATTCTTCGTTTCCTTAATTTTCTATTGTACCTTTTTCTATCTTCCTTCTAGCTTTTTTTTTTTCTGGCTGCACCTGTCTTCAGAATGACATTTTAAAAGATCCACATTCCTATGTAAAATTCTATTTGTCATATATAGATAGTACTATTATTTGTGTTACAGTGCAAAGCAAAATGCAGGACTAATGGTGTTAAGAGATGGAAAAAAAGTGCACGTTGTGTCTCAAAGGTCCTTCAGTCCAACAGAGAAGAACAATCAGTGAAAGAAACGCTGTCCTCTTACTCTCTTTTATGTGTGGGAAATGGATGGAAGTGGAGGAAGAGTCAAAACAAAAGAAAAAGCAGTCTTGAAACAAGAAAATAAACTAAAAAATAAATGATAAGCTCAAGTAGAGCTCACGCATGATAAGTCACTGGATCAAAACCAAAAGCCATCCTTGGAACAGGGCTATTCACACCAAGCAATGTTTCTCTCTTGCCCTAAATAACTCAGGCAAAGTCACGCAGCAAGACAGCATTAGGGCGATCACTAACCATGGCCAGTTTCACTGCGTGAAGGAGTACCAATAAGATGTTTGCAGTGAAGTTTTCTTTCTCTTTCTCATAAAGCTCAGACCTGTCCTGGCTTTTTATGAGCTCAGTATAACATCGTCCAACACCCTGCAGTAGTGACTGTGGAGTACAACCTGCCTTTCCTTTCTTACTTCATCCATCATTTCAAACTCACTGCAATAAGCCCACAAAGCCAGCAGAGGCTTTAAAAAGTTAATGAGAAAGATGTAAGAAAAATGTATTACTGTTTGTTTCAGAGAGCCCTGCGATGCTGGTGGTTATATACTCCCAGACACTATGTCAGTTCCACACCACGGAGTTTTATCACATTACTCTGTCAAGCAAACCAGTGTATCACTAATGACCAAATCTCCGTGTCCTGACTTAGTGCTGCTTCTGACAATAATGATGTCTGAAGAAGGGGTTCAGGCCTGGCTCTAGTTTATATTTTCCCACACAAACTAGGATGAATCCAAATCAAAGGGTATAATAACTGTTTGGGTTTTAAACAAAGCTTTACATATTGCATAACTTCAGGTCTCACGGCATTTCTATGCTTCCGGCTTCATCGAATCAACGACAGGGCCACAGAAACGTTAAGAATGTCTCTTAGTTCAGCCCTGCTCAGGACCAAGCTATGCAGTCTCTCACTCACTCCCCCCACCCTCCAGTGGGACGAGGAGGAGAATTGCTAAAGAAAAGAAGGCAAAACTCATGGGTTGAGACATTAAAAAAAAAAAAAAAAAAAAAAAAAAAGTATCCC
>WHYT01017277.1:324095-377701 GCA_009806455.1 Tetrax tetrax
GTTTCCTCCCTAGCAGCAGGAAGCTCCCCTCAGCCCCTCCTCACTGAGCACTGTGTCCCATGGGATGGATTGGCCCTTGGGCCAGTTTGGGTAAACGATCCCAGCTGTTGGCTGATCAGTGACCTATCCCAGCTGCATCCCCAGCCACAGATGCCACCAGCTCCAGTTCTCCTCCCAGCCCAGGTAAGAATTAACTCTATCCTAGCCACAACCAGGACTTATGCTACAGAAACAGTAACAAAAAAAAAAAATGTAATAGACTTCCAAAAGAAACTATCCCTACAGAATTGGGTGAAGGTGCAAAACTGGGAAACAATTCTTCATTTGTCTAAATCAACATGCTTGTACCGAGAAACTATCTTTAGCACCAACACAAATCAGCCCTAATGAAAAAGTCTTTCTTTTCCGTAGATTCAGTCAAGTCAAATAAAAACTATTCTAGAAATAGATATTGGTAATAATGAGCATTCTGTACCTCTTTGTACTACACTTTCAGTTCCTTTACTACTCAAAGCCATCTGCTTCATCAGGCTAAAATCAAGAGGATTCAGTTTTAATATACCCTGTGATTTTCCTTAAATATTTTAATAAAATTTATTCTGTACCTTATCCACAAATGAGAATTGTTCTTAGAGAAATACAACATTCATACTATCTTTCAATATAAGAGTGTTGGGATTTTTCAGTTAACATATGGAAAGCTTGGCTAAGGTAAGCATGCAGTAACCAGGACAGCATACATCACACTTGACAGAAGATCTATGTGCATTATTTCAAAATATCAAAACATGCTTAGCTGCTTGTCTTTCAGACACTGAACTGACTTGAGGGAAGAAAATGAAACAGCGTAGAACAAATAAATGTCTTGTAAATACAGTATGATTACTCTGCAATCTATTTGATGACAATACGTAACTAAAGATGCACAAATCCTTCGTTTGTGACTAACAGATCTATTAATTTCATATAAGTAATATACTGCACCTAAAATAGCTAAATCTGAAGTGAAGTCTATTTCTTAACCAAAATCAGAACTTCTAGCACCACTAAATACCATCTTCCATTGACAGGAAAAACCAAGATCCATGAATGTCAGAAAAGCCCTTTCAGACACTTCCAAAAACACACTTCTTGTTTGTGATGCAGGTTATTAATTTCTACTGATTTGTTTTTTATTGTGGAGTGCTTATTCCTCTTTGCTTTCCATCAAAAATGAATAATGGGCTGTTCCTGCTCCTACTGATTTCAATGCAAGAAGCCTTTGTGCTTTGTGTCACACCTCACTGATGCAGGTTTAACTCATACAGATAACAACAGACATATTTTATACTAGTTTTCTAAATGCTGCAAAAAAATCATCTCTCATTTGTGGAAGAATATACTTAAGCATAAACTTTGAAACAATGGTCAAAAATAATTACAAGATGAAGAGGAATGGCTATTTAGTTTGCTGTAAAGCTCAGTGAAATCAATTCACAGTTTCCTGCTGGTTTAAAGAGGCTCCAGATCTGGACCTGGCTGAGATGAAGATGGTGATTTTATTGCCTCATGGTAACCAATGACTTTCAGCCCCTCTATTGCTGAGATTGCACAGATAAGTGAGACCGCTCACTTTTGTTTAAAAACACATATAATAGAGTTCAAAGTGTTCCTACAGAAAGAGAGGCTGAACACTACTTAAAAAATTTGAAACTGAATAGAAATAAATGAATATATAGATATACACATACACACTCACAAAACACTGTTTTTTTGGTTGGGTGGGTTTTTTTAAAAAAAAATACATAGCTCACAAATATACAGCAGAGATGAATGGGTATGATTCATAGTACATACAGTGCATGCACAGTCTCCCTGTGCTACTCACCAGCTCTTTGCGCCAGCAAGATTGTCACCCCAGATAATGACAACTGTAGGCACGGGAGATTTTCAATCAGACTTCATGTGCTCTGTATCACAATCTGATGACACTTTTACTTGTAGGGCATGACCATACTAAATTGTACACTACCTCTGCACTTGTATCTCATTGCATGAAGTATAACACCAAGCAGTACTTTTTTTTCAGGTGACAGTTGACAAATAGACACATGAATGCCAAAAGCCACTTCTAAATGCTACAGTGGTGCTACTGCAAAAGAACCCATGTTTAAGATCATTGCACATGCACATGAAATCTCACAGAAGGCTCTTGCCTGAATAAGGTTTTGTACAGCGGCTCGGGGAGAGGCAGGGAGCTCTGCTGAACAAAGCTGCGATGGCCACATCGGTATGAAGATGTGCAGAAGTGCACCTGGCATTAGAAGTGTCTAGGAGGGAGCTCAGGAGCCTCCTTTCTTTCTCACAGTTCTTTAGCTGAACCAGACTAACACATTTTCCAACATGGCAACACTAAAGATTTTACAGAAGCAAAAGATACTTATTTTGGAGCCATAATCTTGTTTGCTCCAGATGGGAGAAGATAACCCTTCCCTGCCTGAAGGCTCATGCCACTCTCCCAGCTATTTTCCTCCACGAGACACAAACGCAGGCAGCACCACCCTCCCTCTTTGTCAAAGAGGAACAAATCCCTGTACCCAGGGCTCCTCCTTGCACGAAGATTCAGGTGACATGATCTGGGCCGGGACGACTCACACACAGAATGTTTTTTTTTTTGTGCGGTGCAACAAGCTGGCACTGAGTTTCTTTAGGAGCCGAGTTATATCTCCGTCATCTCTAGCTACCACAAGGTATGATGGTTGTTATGGCAACTGGTTTTCATTGAGCAGCAAAGTATTGAACGCACATAATGCCTTGGACAGATGCACCAGCATCTTCCTTTTTCTTTAGTGCCACCAGTTTTGTTTTCTTTCTTTCTTTTCTAATTTATGCTTATCTAAGTAAGGTATAATACATGAGATTTGTCTTTTAAATCCAACATTGTTTCCCTTCAATCTGCTCCTCACCCCCAGTGCAAGTTATCTTATAAACCTACCTCAGAACCAACGGGAGATGCTGAATTGGAAGATTTTTCATATGTATAAAGAATTTATAGTCTTATAACACATGCACAAATTCACTGAAAAAAAATTCCCCCTCTTTGATGTCACCAACAAAAATCCACTGAAATCTCAATTATTCTTTTTTTTTTTCCATGCTCTTTCTAGTGCTACAGAATTACTCATATGCATGAAACTAAGGCTGTATTTGCGTATGACTGTTTTAGAGGACTGTAGCCTGCTTTATGATGTGTATTCTTCATTTTCTGTGCTGTATCTTCCATTTTCATTATGCCTCAATTAATGCAGTGAAATATGCCGAGCAGTTTCACATGAAATATGTTTCTCATTTTAATCAGTTTAGCATCAAAGGTTTTAGGCTGCCACTTTCTAGGTTAGTGCGCAGGGTGTTTATTAATTTGTCTGTGATGCCTTCTCTCATTAGTGTTTAATGGAATTTCAAGCAATTCCAGCAGCTAGTAGATAATTTATTTTTTAAACACATTCTTATCAGTGTATTAAACAATCAGTCTCTCTATTGTTTCCAAATAATCTGGAGTGCTTGTTTCATCTCCAGATTAGAAACCTGGTACACTCTGAGTCCTGACTGCACAGGGCTGAAAAAGATCCATTTTTATTTTAATTTAGCATGATTGAAAAGTAGCAGCTTAAAAGCCCCTGAGATTTCGATCCTCCAAAATTCCCTTTGCAAGGAACATGACCAAAACAAATGCCACCAAGTCCTGATCCAGCTAATCCATTTATTGGCAAAAAAAAGCCCCCGCCACAGCTTTAGCCAACGCACGGGACCTTTGTGTGTTGGCAATCTGTTCCAGCAAGGCAGGCTCAAACCAACGCCATCACTCACCTCCTCTGCTGCCTACAGATCTTGCCTTTCTCCTCATAACAAGGAAGCCCAGTTGACAATACCTGCGTTATGCAAATATTCAGCAAGTGAGAATGTAGCAATATCTGCCAAATATTGACCATTGCTGCATTTGAATCCAAGATACTGAGTTTAAACAGACAAGAGTTTCAGCACCCCTAAAATGATGTCAATAATTTAAGAAGAAATTGAGTATTGCCATCATTAAAGCAGTATTTTAAAAATCAGCTTGTGTTCCAAAAAGATTTTTAAAGGCTCTCATAATAGCCCAAATATACTTTTCAATACTTTATGAGTGTTTAAATCATATATTGGAAAAAACTGACAAATTTAGTACTGGAATGAATTGTGAGGGAATAATTTTTGTTCACAGAGAAAGTTTTAAAATCTAGTCATAATCTCTATAGAGAAAACAAAAATAAAGCTTTTCTATTTTTAGAAAGAGTAAATAAAACTCAAGAACATGGAAGGGTTTTTCCATGGACACAGCCTGTCTGCAGTAATCAAGAGGTGTGGTTTGGGTATGGAACAGTAGTTCCGATGGTGGATGGAGGTCAAACATCACTATACAGAAAGTCTGAGGGTATTTTCGCTTTCATTCCTCTGACATTGTCTTCTCTCAAGCCTATATGAATCAAGAACTGAATCTTCTTGATCACCGTGCCATGAAATCACATTTACATTCTCATTCCCAGCTCATGTTCTTGTTTCACTTGGTTTAGTGTGCCAGACAAGAGTCAGAAACTGACTGCAGCCGTACGAAAATGGCTTAGCCACACGTGTATGAAAGACGGACTCAACAACCATTAAACTAGGTCTCACGACTTTGTCAATGATCTACACATTGCTGAAGTTTGGCTAAAGAAGAAAGCTCAGCATTTTACATGAAAGCTTGATTCACCCCTTCTGATCCAGAAAGAGCACACTGCAGAGAACAGTGAGGCTACCGTTTTCCAGACCAGATATTTAACACGTCACTCATATTTACAGTGCTCTTTAGCCTCTGTGTTCCTCTGTCACTTCTGTCCTTTTCTGCAAAGGGATCCTCTTGCTCTCCCCTTCTGGTACATCACTGCACAGGCCTCAGAGAGGTTTTCCTGGGTTGGTATTTCCCCTTCCTGGGGCTAGCAGAAATAGGACACTGCAAAAAACAGTTTCCAGGTGTACAAACCCCCCTGTCCCCTGTAGATAACCTCTGTGCAGTGCTACCTAGGTGGATGGTTTTGTATCTCTGAGCGCAAGACTGTTTGAGAGACCTTGGCCTCAGTGAAAGCCCTTCTGTCTTTGCAAACCCTGAGGTCAATATAGAAATCACGCCAGCCCTCACAGAGCTGGTCCCTCTGTGCTACAGAGCAGCACCGGCTCCTGTTGGTTGGATGGTCTTAAAAGCAGAAATGAAGACGACCAAAGAGACCCAGCAAACTGCTTGCTCTACTTTGCCAAAAACCAGCCAAACATTTCCTGTAATTGTTACAGGATCAAACACCTTAGCAAGGCTGAGTGGAGAGGAGAAATGACAGCAAAAGAAGAAGGAAATCTATCACTGTACCGCCTGACTAGTTGTTTCTCAGGAAAGTTATTCTTTTCTATAACAAGAAGTCAGGAAATGTTTAAAATCTGTTTTAGAAAAACAGCTGCAGTCATTTAACTAGTTCATAATTTTCACTGTATTACACCGTGAAATAACCAAGGATTTGTCTCCATTACAGAGATGATCAGCCATTTTGCACTGACTGCAATGGAAACTGTTGCAGAAGAGATGTACACATAACATTTATCTCACATGATGGTCAATTATTTATTTTCAAAACAAATGCAAATCATAGTTTTTCTCATCAGAGAGCAGTTTACAGGCATTTAATCCAAGTCCAGACACTACTGTCAAGTGCATGATGTTAAGCACCTGGCTCATCCGATGTTTGTTGGGTTTTTTTTGAGAAAAAAAGCTAGTTTTTCTCTCTCTCATTTTGTGATGCTTTTCACCTAAAAATGAGAGCAACTCTGTACGAATGTATCTTCTGGTGAATGGGAGAAGTGTAACTATTATCAGTGCAGAAAACAATGTCTTTCAGCATGCAGTCCTTGAGTTTTTCCTTCAAGGAAAATGGTAGCAGGAAAAACAATAAGGCTTGACACCCAAGGAATGCTCTCAAAAGGCTAACAAATACCAACTTGCATAATTAAGATTATATTTCTGTCAAACATCAAGATAACATGAATATGAAATAACGCCATATTGATATGCTTAATTATATAATTCCGTTTTCTTTAGCATACAGGCTATTAAAAAAAGTGGCAATGAAAAATTCAGCATCATGGCAATATATATATATATAAATTCTTGCTAATTGTATGAACTGTTGGGATCCTACCCTGCGTAAAGCCCTTTCATGCCTCCCAAATTTGCTTGCAAGCTACCGTACTAAAATTGAAAAAATTACTGTACATGTATTCACAGAGAAGTTACTATTTGCTGTACATTTCATTACTCTTCCTTCTATCCTAAAAATGAAAATACTGTAGGAGTGAGTGGGTTTACCTGATTAAACAGAACACATCCTCCTGAAGGAGTGGTATTAGAGCAGAAGCTACAAACTGATTTTCTTGTGATTTCAATATACAGTACAATATTTCCAGTATGTGTCCAATAACATGCCAACCTGAAGAGGCTCCTGGCATGCCCAAATCTCAGCTGACAAGTTAGAAAGCCTACACATCAGTGCTACCTAATCCCAGCTGCACACAATCTAGCAGTGCCTGCATGGGTCCCCAAACAACTCCCTCACTGCAGCCGCGTGCAAGTTCACCAGCCCAAGGATTAACTTCACTGAACAGGGGGATGAGATAAGAGGAAAGAGCAAAGACACTGGAACAGATAAAGGAGGTGAAGAAGAGGTCTGAGAAATGTTCAGGACACTGGGGAAAACAGCAAAGTTTGGCAGAAAAATAGAAAAAGCACTGAAGAGCATATTACGTTCAAGACTAGGAATGCATGTAGATGATTTGAATACTTTTGTAATAGATGTGCTACATTTGTTCAGTACCTCAAAAGTTATAAGCTTACACAAAATTAGAAAAGTCCTCCCAGCTACATATTTTTGGAGGGAAATGTTTACTTGGGGGAAAAAAAACAACCAGCCCATTTCTGACATCTACTTGGAATACTGTCTAGATTTACTTTAGGAACTAGTGATGAAACAACAGTAAAAGGAGGTCTTTTTCCCCACAGTTAACTCTCCTTGTGGTTTTACTTATACCCTCATCAGCAGCTGGAGTGGGGTAAATTCGGGAAGAGGTTGGAGTTGAGAGCTGCTGGGCTTCCCTCAGGTTCATCTCATTTCCTGCGATTTTGTACACAGGAGGTGAGTGTGCACAAGCCAATAATCACATGCAGTAGTCCTAAAGCAATCCTTGTTCAAGTGAATAACCCCAGGCAACTTCCTATCACATCCACAGTCAAGAAATAAGTGCACACATGAAAGAGCAGTGAAAAAAAAAAAATATCCCTCAGACTCACATAAGCCATTTGGTATTTGACAGTAACAACAAAAAATTCCTATGGCTCTGTCTCTAGGGAGAAAAAATGCCTAATAATTAAAAATTCTCTTTTAAAATGAGACCATTAGATTGAATTTAAAAATATATGCTTCAGAAATCTTACAACTGACAAAAAAAAAATTAGTGCTATTACCAGTCAGTGCAAGTAATGATGTCTTATTAAGGAAATTTAACTCATGGACCAACAGTATGGAACAAAAGAGGTTAATTCACCTCAAAGGGCTTAATGTAATTTTTCAAGTTACCATTGTTGAGATTCAAAGCCAGTTTGGTAGAATAAATTATAAACGGCTGAATATAAAAAGATCCCCAATGAAAGGGAAAACGTGAATTACATGTGTGCCCAGGAAATTTCGAAGAGGAAAGACTCATCATATTCTTCCTTTGGCAGCACTAGAAAAATAGGGGATAGGTTTGATCACACAAAAAATGAGAACAGATTTGGAAATCCACACCACAACTGGAAATTAGAACTCCCATTCCAGTGGAAATAGAAGGAAACGTGCCAGGTCATAGCAAAACACAAAACTTAAAAATTTTCAGGTAAGCAGAAATTGTCAGCAATATAGTTGTGAGAGCATGGAAGCATTTAATTAAAACAATAATAAAAGGAGACAATATATAAGATATAAAAGTCCAAGTGGAAAGAGGTGAAATGCGAAGATAAAGTTAACTCTACTAACTTACACGTTTTCCCACCTATAATTTATAAGAATTTATGTATCCCTAAGAAACACTTAAATTTTGATTAAACTGTATTTTCTGATAGAACACTGTTGTGTCAAGAATTTTTACCTATCCTAGTAATCACATTTTGAACATCTTGTGATAGTCATGGAAATGTTCCCTGCAGACAGAGTCAGTTCCCAAAGAATGACAAAAAGGAGGCAGAAGACACTTAAACTACAATTAGACAAGTTGAATGCATTGCAAACTTTATGAGATTTCTGAATTTAAATTTTAACTCCAGAGATCCTTTTAAGACCTCTTGTATTTCTAGGGTTTCGAAATACACTACTTTTGTGAACAAGAATAGAACTTTATAGAGAGGAAATATGAGCTCCTCAATGTAGGTCCTTCAATGTTTTACTTTTCATCAAAATGTATCTCAAATTATATGTGATCAAGAAAAAAAAAATTAGTTGAGATGGATTTTTTTCATAAGACAAGTACTTTTAGTTGCCTTTTGCCATGATCAATGATGACTCAATTTGATTTTGCCGACAACTCATGAGTGTTCATGAAGATGAATATGCATATACTGTTCCGAACAGGTCAGCAGTATTAAATTTGACATTTCCCAACAGCAGGGAAATTAATGAAATGAAAGGGGAATTAAGAAGAACAGGTGATAAACAAAAGAACATGAAGAGAATACTGTCACTTAAGCTGGTTTGGCACACAGATCCTGCTTGCCCCAAGATTCACTTACTGCCAGGTCCCAGGTTGCTGTTTACTCCGATATCTTCTTGTTTTGTGAATGTCTTGATGAAAGCCTTTCCAGCCAACTCAAATGTGCAGCAATTTATGACAGCAATATTGTTCAATTCTACTGTGCCAAAATGCCCTGAATCATTTTAAAATAATTTCTTTTTGCTGTCATCAGCCGAAGATCACCATAAGTTTGTAGCTCATTGGGAAGTAAAACACTGACTACACACTTTGTTTCCTTCAAAAAGAAAGCATATCTGTCATTCATGTCACGGAGTAGATGTCTCCAAAAATAAAACATTCTGTTCATGTAGGAAAACTGCCTGGAACCACAAAAGACTGATGTTTCTCCTAGAGCAACTCTGACACATTTTATGCTAGCATCTGCTTTGCTTTACATGAAGCATATGCATTAAGGACCTGGTGTGCCACATCCAAATCATACTGAACCATCTCTGAAATAATGGATGGGTATCTCATCCATTAAAAATTAGAATACAAACCTGCGAACAGCCTCTGTTTCACTTCAAGTGAGGCAACTGTCCTCTGCCATGTCCAGCATTTAAGTCTGGACATCTGCCTCCAACGAAAATTTAAGGCTGCAGATTCTACTCCCAAGCAGAGTACTGGGCTATAGAAGCACCGAGGACTTTCAGCTTGGCTTTCCTGAAAGTCTCTCATCTGTGATTCTTAAACACTTAACAGAATATTTTCAATAGGGAATGTCATGATCCAAGATTCAAATCAAATAGATCAATAACAACATTCCCTCCCCAAACACCCAACCGTGAAATAAAAAAAAAAAAAAAAAAAAAGACATTACTTTACTTTCAGTTTTATGATATCCAAGGGATTTAGAGTTCATGTATTTCAGACACATGGAAGGAGAGAGCTCTAAGCACTGACAGCTCTTCAGGAAAGTGAATTGTACATTATGTGAATAAAGTAGGAAACTAATACTTGAGAAACAACAACAACAACAACAACCCCAACAAAAAATTACAGTATCGAACAGTCAGAATACCAAACAAACAAACAAAAAAGTACCCTATCCTGCACCCCAGCTCTAGAGGTGGCATGAGACAAACAGCAATATCTAACACAACAGTGCAGTCTTCTACTCAAGGAAGCCAATAAACTTAATAGAAGGAAAGTGAGGAGGAAATACCACATTTAAAAATCTAGTGGCTCACTTGGAAATATAAGTCCCTAGTTTTCTTTTAAAATCTCCCCCATACATATGCAGTGCAATGAATTATATTGAAATGTATGAGCTCCTGTCATCTATTATTTGAAATGTGAGTTGAAGTTCACTTTAAATCATTCCTCTGCCAGAGAACAGATAAAAAAAGAGGACCCAATAGTTTCTACTCTGAAAGCCATTTCACCATAAATATATGTCTCCTGTTGACAATATATTGGATGAACTTGTTTACAGATTCCTGTTCCTATAGTCTGAGATAGTCCCCAGCTTCTAAACTTTATTCTCTGCACAATATGCGTTTTACATAGTCATGCATAGGAAATAAATTATGGTTTTAGAAATACTCATACTCTTCTTCCCCATAGTAATAAAAACTAAGAGAAGAGAGTGGATATCACATGATAAGCTTGTATGCACATGACTGTACTTCACAAGTATCTTTGCTAAATTGTGTTGCTGTACAGACTGTGACCTGGGCACTGCCTCTCTTTGTGGAAGGACAAAAGTCACATTATATCTGGGTTTTTTTTTTTCTTTTTTAGCAAGTAAACTTGCTAATAAAAATAAAAGCTGTTCATGATGGACTAGATATGATAAGGCACTCAGAATAACAGCAACTTGATTTCAGCTAATTCTTTCTTCCTCCCACTGTACTGGATAGGCGATACTTCCTAAACTTGTACCCAGCGTCAATATTATCTTACCACTTTCTCTGCCATTTCAAACCTCAGACCATGGTGATCGTCATCAGTATAACAACCCTGAGAAACTGGTGCTTCCCTTCTACAAAGCTATGAACAGTGTAAGACTCGGTAACTCAGAAATGTACTCACTGGTCATCAATCCACATTTTCATAATAATGATAAATACGTGATGTGTCCAACTGATGGATGGCTCAGTCCTTGGCTGCTTCCTGTTTTTAGCATCACTATGACAAATAAATATGGATGTGCTGCCGGTGGACTTGATATTTGTGCTATTTGCTTGGGTTTTTTGAAAAGAAATACTCAGTCTTCTCTCAGCTATTATCTTCGAGTGAGATCCCTGAATAAAACAACCAAATAACCTAGCAACATTTTTTCTAGAAAAGCTAGAAAATTATCTCCTGTGCCAGAAATCAGGATGAAGACAACCATCTGCATTTCTTGCAACAATGCATGCCCATTTTGGTAAGAAACAATGGAAATTATTTGCCTGAGTTTTCAGATCTCAAGTATTATGTTACAGTTAGAAGCTACATACTACATACCACAGATCAGTGGATGAAGCAATTCATGAAACTGAATTAGAACAAGGAATACTATTGTGCATGATAGAACATGAACACTTACAATTGTTGTGCTATAACACAATGTGTTTTAATTTACATTTGACGGGTTATTATTTTTATTACACACACACACACATTCAGTTCTAAATTAAACACACTTTGTCTATGGGCTAAAATATTATTTTCCCTCTGAAAGCACAATGTCTTACAAATCCATTACGCTTTGGAAGAATTTGGTCACTGGGAATTTTGATGCACACTGTTGTGCAGCATTTCAGTTGTGAGGTTTGAATTAAGGTTTAAAAGAAGCTCTAAATTTGGGAAATATTTTAATATCTAAATAATTTGGATGAAGTCATACCTCTGAATAACTTATTTGTATGAAAATAGCTCCACAGAGTGCTGGCCACAGAGCAAGACCCTGCTTTCCAAGGCTGTCAAGAATAGATTAAAGACTCCTGCTACCCTGGAAAGCTTAGGGGGGAAAGATCATCCTCCAGGAATTTTCTGAACATCTTTCTAGAGTCACTGCCTGAATCTGCAGTTCTCCCGCTGAATTTTGAGTTACTAGTGATTAAATTAAACATATTTCTGCCACACATTTGCTTTAAAACACTGAATACATGTTGGATTACAAATATGACTTGTTTCAACATATGTTAAAACATTCCATATCTCTTAACAAAAACCAAAACAGCTATGCTTATAACAACACTCTTATTTTCTGTGCCAGGTTTTAATTACATAGAACTGGAACTCGGAGCATTGCTCAGTCCAGTACAGACTATTGATAGCCATGGATCATGTCTATCCTTCCTACAATGCAATCTGAAACACTGTATGTGTACTTTCAATATTCTGATTATTCACTCTGGGCTGTTTAACAGACCTGTCTCAATATTGTTCTACTGATTCAAATAAACTCTAATTAATGTCTGTAAAGCTCTTGATCATGCAAGACATTACATGAATGCCAGGGATTTTTCATGCAATATAATTTTAACAAATACTCCTACTATTCATTATTTATGAATCATGAAAAGGTGTTTGATACTTCACAGACACAAAATGACAGATTTTTTGTCTTCGTATGCTTCATAATACAAAACTAAAATATAAAAATATGTGTATTGGGTTTTTTGTCAGTTTATCTTCACACAACATCAGCTCAAAGATTTGCATCATCAGAACAACTCAGTTGATCTAAGCAGAATCTCAAAACTCTTCTGATTTGAGAACAGCTGTATCTTGATGCCAAGTACAGAGCCAGCCACTTGATACTTTAAAAGACGTTTAAAGGCTTAGAACAAACAATTTTTAAAAACCCAGCTAATTGCAGCAGAAAATATGAGATTTGCTTCAGAGAATCATCTTTTATTTTTCCCTAAGCCAGTAATTCTAGTATTTCTCAGAGGGAGTTTTTCTTCCTTTAGGTATGCAAATCAATTTTATACATATTACTAATTAGAATTATAATGAATGTGCCTTTGGAAGAAATGTTGGCCTATTTGCTCATTAACTGGAGGGTAAAGAAGCCGTCTTGTGATTTGCTTTCTTGATTCATCACGTTGCACTCCCAACCATGTGCCATCCACTCTGTACGGTCCATTCTGGGAGGTGCACAGCAGCAGCGTGAGGCTGGGGAGCAAACGCTACTCTAACGCTGGAGAGGGGCTGAACTCTGCACGGCTGTGGTGAATGCTGCAGGCAGCCACTGCTGGGGTTTTAGAGCGTAGATACATCAAGTACGACTCAGAAAATCTCTTTTCACAGAACTAAACTCATCTTTTGGGGTCTGAGATATGGTTACTCATACAATTTATCTTCAACTGTTTTTCATAATTAGAGATTATAAAACTACCGCTCTTGTTTTGTACCCTTGCCAAAAGACCTCCTTGTGCAGTATATTTTATTACACGATATTCCCATAAGCCAGATTCTTTATAGGCACTTCAGGTGAATGGTAAGCAGTCTGCTAAATAATAAAAACACTGGAAGACAAATACTAAAAAAAAATATTGAAGGAAAATTATATGCGTGGAGACAGTTGGCCAAAATAAGGAACAGAGCTATGACTACAGCTTCAAGAAGATTCAGGAGTTTCTTACAATAAACTTAATTTAAAACACTCCAGCGCAACCCTACATGTGCCTCAACAAACCAGGATGGAAATGCTTTAGGATTGCTAGCCATTTGGAAGCAGGAAAAGAAACAATCTTAGAGAACGTACTTCCAAAGAACATGTCCCACACTTAAACATATTAAAGGAAGAAAAAGACAACAAGAAGAGTTAGAAGATATGGACCTGGTAGACTAATAAATGACAGGTTAGACATAACTGACAAGTACAGTCACAAAACAGTCTCATGACAGGTCGCACCAGCCTAAGAAGGTACCATATACCTTCTACTAAAAGACTGGGAATTAGCATCAAACAGCCCTCACATAAGGACCTAGCTCTAGTGCATGGCTTCAATTTTAGCTCATTCAGAGTTCACATCTTGCAACTGATGTCTAGACTGAATCCAGTTCAGAGCCAGTGAAGACATGCAGGGGGGCTGCCTGGAACCCCAGCTCTAAATTCAACCCAATCTTAATCCCTCCCCTGAATCCCCAAATTCTCCCCCTAAGTCAACTGCCACAAGATCTTTCACACATAGCCACCTTTATACCATCTTGAATAACTGTGGATCTGGTTTGCATTGTAAATACCTGCACCTGCGGTTTAAAAACAATTCCCTGATGAGCTGCAACTGAGGAAAAAAACGCTTGTACAAAGCTATTCGGGAAGGCAGTAAATCTCAAACTCCATTGCATCAGCTTTTATAGTCACTTGATGGAAAAGGTACCCCCAGCTATGAATATTTTAGTGAGAAGCAGCCACATCTTATCACCTCATCAAAATATATGCACATAATTCTCTTTCATTACTGTTTTATAAAACAAAGCTGTGTTTGTATGTTACCAGATAGGAGTATTAATAGTCTACTTTTTTTACAAGACTTCTCAAAGCACTTTGGCAAGGCAGGTATTGTTGCATTCCTACTTCCAATGCAGAGCACAACGTCATTTGTACGTGGCACAGCTAGGAGCAGAGTTGGATCCTCATTCCTTCTCTATTTACTGCAGTCGACTGCCAAGGCAAAGCATTCCTGTAATGCACACCGTGACACTGGGAAGATGGATGTAAAAGTTCTTACTGTAGCCATTTGCCTCACCATCTATAATATGGACGGAAGGAATTTTCTCTATCAGTGTTACTTGAGGAAACAACCTTTGCTGGTTAATCACAGCACATTATCATCCCGCTCCCCAGAGCATCTATTAAGGAAACACAGAACTTTCTAGCCCTGACACTGGCATCACACACTGAGCTATTTGCTTGCCTTCAGGTGTTTGTTGAAGAGCTGTTTAGCATAATGAGAGCCAGCTAGGCTTGCCATAAATTTCACAGCAACCTCCAAGAAAATCTATGGGGAAACTGTTGGCTGAAGTCACATGCAAAGCATAGTTTTGGCTGCACTTGTGTGCATCATGACTAGCAGACATCAGCATATTCAGGACCCACTCATGTAACACCCAACTGGTCTCAGCAGCAGAAAGAGGCAGGAATAAAGTTTGGTTGATTCAGCATTGGACAAGTAGTACCGGTCACTTAGCAACCTTCACTTCTTGGAGAGATACAGACAGTTAAACACCTGCAGCAGTCTTCAAATCAGGGACAAGATTTTTCTCTCATGCCAGTTTGACACTTCAAAAGCTTCTTCCATTTGACACAGCCTCTTATGTTACCTCCTCGAAAGAGAGAGGAGAGTCATCAATTACTGTAAGCAAGGCTGGAGTAACCTATTCAGTCACAAGTGAATGAGTTAAAATGAATGAGAACGTAGTCTTGGGCACAGAGTGTTTCCTGGGCAAGGTTTTTAACTTCCTTTTATGTAAATATGTCACCAGAAAATATCCATCTGCATGTGTTTTATGCAATTCACCTTTACAGAGCTAGAAAGAACATGAATAAAAAAAGATACTCACTTGACTCTCCCTAATTATGTTCATTCCGCACATTACATTTTGATTATTAACAATCTATTGGCATAGATGTCTGCATTATATTCACTGCTTTTACTCCTCCTCTGTTAATTTCGTACACAGTATAAAAATCAGAGATTAAAGAACCACAAAATGCAGTGCTTTACTGCATACTACTGGATAAGTTATATACTTTGTCGTGTTTATCACTTCGCAGTGGCGAGCAGAGACCTGGCTCTAACGGGCAGCTGTTGAGCCTGGCTGAGCAGCGCTGTATTCCTAGCGCTGCCACTGACCTGGTGCATCAATTCAGGAACCACACTTGGCTTCCCTCTGCCTCTGGGTGGATCCACAGCTTAGGAGCTGACGTGACTCATGTATTGAGGACAGGGATATTCTGATGAACGCTATTATGATAACTGTTCTACTACTCCCATTTTGCAGAGGAGAGGGACAAAGCTAATGAGCTCATATCCTTACTTCCAGCGGCACTAGATCTCATTCTCAAAACTGATGGCAAGACCAGTCAGACTGTGGGATTTCTTGACTCAGTATAGCTGTAAGTCCGAGAGCTCATGAGGAGTTATGGAAAGACTAGATATTTGCAAGAATATAAATAATATCTAGGGTTGCAGTTATAAATTCAAAACGAAAACCTCAGCCCTTAAATGCTTTGGAAGGCATATAAACTCCTGTGCTTCAGGGAAAACTTCTAGAGCTTTTCCTGTCTTTGAAGATGGGAGAAAATTTCCCCCTAGAGTTCCTTAGACTACAATTGCCTTTTGTTTGGGTTGCCTCTGAAGCCTGTGGTTTAAACCCTGTCTGTGACAAGCTATGAACTACACAGACACTGCATTGATCCAATACATTAACTCCCATGTTTCTGTTCTGAAAATACTACCAATTTTATATAAAACTTTCTGCTTTCCTCCTTCATCGTATTTACCGCATGAATAGCCCAGCATACAAATTTAATCTCTCTTTTTTGAAAGACTGAAGACAGCATTCCAGCCAGATACTGATCTACTCGGGCTCTTTTATCTCTCTAATGGTCAATGCTGACATGTACTTAAGGAGGCTGAGAAAACAATGACAAAATAAACACTTGCTAAAGAAAAATCATTTCTGTCCTCAACTTAGATAGATCAGGATTTCTGCACATTACCGATTCTGCTATGACTAAAGTCTGCTATGATCTGCCCAGATACAATTACTTTGGTTGGCTGTGTAGTTTATTGCAATTCTAAATGTCACTATTGATTCAGACACTTACTGACTTTTTTCTGCACTGACAGACATTATTTTAAGTGCTGCTTTGTTGTTATGGCTAATGTATTTGTGGGCAGGTTATTCACCAGATGACCATGTGCTTGATTTTCAACCACTATGTCAATTATATCCCAATGTATATCTTCTTCAAGAATGACACCTCTTTCACTAGGAATATTGGTTGTGTTTTACCAGCATTGTTATGACACCAAGGTTTCAGTTTATGGGTGTTTTGTGGGTTTTTCCTTAACAATTTAATAAACATTTTTTTGGCATTTTAAGGTGTTCTTCAGCATATGTGCACAAGGATGTGATGCAACACCTGAAGTTACATCACTGACAGCCTGATGTGAGTAAAAAGAAAAAAGTTGAGATGTGCTTTGTGATGTGGATTAAAAATCAACTCTGGTTAGGCTTTTTTCTTCCTATATAGTAAGATTCAGGTAGAGAATTGTGTGGTCCTCTTAAGCAATTTATCACTCTCTTATTGTACCTTGTTTTACTGGTGCTCTATTTTTAAAAAGGAATTATGGGTGTTTCACATGGTAATGTTGTGAACAAAAACACCTTAGGAACCAAACACTTCACACTTTAATCATCTAAACTAGATCCGTGTTTGTGTGATTAAGAGAAAAGGGAAAAAAAAAAAAAAAGTTGAAGTTGATTGAATAGGCTCCAGGACTTGACTTTACTAGCTGTCTAAAAAGATGTTTCTTTTTAAAGCACTAATCTTAAACTTTCATACAGAAGTTATGTTGAACCATTTGTGATGACATACTAAAAAGTGATTTATCATCCTGCATAGCTCTCTATACAGCCATTACATGAAGGCATCTGTCAGCTTTGCTCTTAGGACAGAAATAGACTTCATGGTTTAGATGCCAAATTATATTTGACATTTAATTTACCATCTATGAAGCTGTAATATTTCACCTAAGCAGAAAAGGAAGAAAACAGCAGGAAATTCCATTTGCCAAAGAGAAATACCAACAGTCCTTGGTCTCAATAAGCAGATATCTAAAGTAATAGATTATCGATCATAACAAAGTACATCTAAACATGATGAATGTAATGGACTAGAGAAGATATTTTGTACACAGAAAGGAAGAAATAACTCACATAGCAAGAATAAGGTTAATGATTCTTACCTCGTTTTCCTGATTTGGTCTGGATGACAAGCAGTAGCAACAGCAGTGCCAGACAAATGCCAGTCCCAAGCAACATAAAGTTCAGAGCAAGTCTTATTTCCAGCATCAGAAGAATTGGAACCAGTCCTGGATCAGGAGCAGGTGAGCATCCTCTATGGGATTTCTCATACAGTGGGGCAAGGAGCAAGCGGAGTCACAAACTGTTCATACATCAGTATTTTTCACAGTCGTTCTGCCTGAATTGTGAAACATTGGAAGGCAAAGTTGGAGATGTTTCTGAGAACTTCATGTACTGCAAAGAAAACAAAAAATATTCATTGTGAGTATTTATCAAATAGATTCCATGTTGCATTGCTTCCCGTCCTTGAGTCACTTTTTCTAAAAAAATTTTATTCAATCTCCTTAAGTTGTAACTCTTGAGAAGTATAAGTGCCACCTTTTCAACTTTTCTTGCAAAATTCTGTATAAATTTTAGCAGTTACCAAAATTTTCCAAGCATGAACTTAACACACACCTTTCCCATTTTCAAGGAAACAGAAATTCAGGAACTACAGAACTATCTTTTAGTTACCACAAAATGCACATAAACACAAAGCTAGCTCTGCCAGTGACCTGAGATGCTTATTCATGACATCCCTAGTGACGGTAATGCGCAGCATTTGCATTTTTCTGTCTCTCCAATCTCTTCCCCTTTCACACACACATTGATGGCTCTGTCCACAGGACCATTTCTACAGTTTTGTTCAGTCAGACAGGTAAGAATTCTCTTAGAGAACCGTATAATTATAACCAACAAAACATCATAGAAACATATCAGGCAGAAAGGGAAGGGAAATGCTGTCATGTCGACAGATATTTCATTTCACTAATGTACGCTATTCACAATTCCTCAGCAAAGAACAGCTGCAAACTTCTCTCATGAAGAGTCAGGAAATAAACGTGGACTATACTAATGCCTTGTTCCATATCTGTAGTTGCCAAAGTGATTTGGATATTCTGTGAAGTGAAATTCAAGTGAAGATTCCATTAATGGAGGAGATAGAACTATTTTTACAGAGCATATTAAAATTCATTAGCCTTCAAGAGTAGAAAACTACAAGCAACAAGATTTAGAGGCAAGTAAATTAACAATGGATCTCATTAAAAAGAAGCTGTGTTTAGGCTTGAATGCCATTTTACTTCGGAGTAAATCAAAGCTTTCAGAATGACTATTTTCTTTAGCTGCAGAAATTAAGGGGAAAGCATTGTCACTTGATCCTCCAGATGTTTGTGTAGATTTTGGAATTTTAGAAGACTGCTTGAGGGGAATTACCTTCAACTGACTTTCAAGCTTTACCTTGTTTACAGGCAGAGCACCTCCAGATGTAGTCATCACAAAAGAAAAATGCAGTAATGCAAATGAAGGCTTAACTTCAATTAGAACAAATGATCTCACTGCCTTCATCTCAGGAGAGGGAGGTTAAGAATTTGCCAGTGAATCATTGTAGCATCATCACCATCCAGACTTGCAAAAGCATCAATCATATGGCATAAGGTATCACTTACCCAACTCTATCCAGATACAGTTTGGTGACTCTTAGCCATGAGTGGACTGAAAATAGATGGTCATAAATAAATCAGTCCCCAAACTACCTTGATTCTCTGTTAGTAGCTCCATTTTGAGAGAAAAAACTCCCAGTCATTATTTGCCTAATTTGATACTTTTTCAGAGGGATGCTTCATGTATGCATCCCATCTTAAGAAGCCTTTGCTGTGAATCCTAAATTTTGTTTTGCATAAGATGACGACTCTGGTGTCACCGTAAGTGGTGCTGCAGGTGAGCACTGAAGGGACTTCAGAAACGCTTCCTTAAAACAGTAAAATACTAGTTTCATTTAATGCATGTTATTAATCTTGCTTTATATTTTGTTATTAACCAATTAAATAATTGCCACCAATATGTGGGACATAAAAATGACTTATTGTACCTTAATTAATTTTGTTTCATCTATCTGTTCTACCAACTTAGTCTATTTGTCTTGACATTTGCTTGTGCTGTCATCTGCAGAAGTGAAATTGGTTGAGATGGTTTCATTTCAAGATACACAAGCTGAGGGCAATCATTACAGACATTCAGGTAACTTGATGTCTAAGGCTTTACCTTAGAAGTTACTGAAGGCCTGATCCAGTAAAACATGCTTGATATGAAACACTATTATTAACAACAAATACCTATTGTATAGCAGCTTTTCTTCTTTATGTCAAGCAATGTCACAAAGAAGAAAGCAACTGAATAAATAAAGGTGCTGAGATGCAAATGATTTTGAGAAAGATAACCTACAAAGCATTATCAGTAGCAAGAATAAAAGTCAAGTTTCCCGATTCCCAGTCCAATCCTTTACCCACACCACATGATCTATCTATTACTTGCTATATCAGATATTCCCTTCTCAGAGCTTGATGGGCCAGTATATTTGTACCTCCTCCAACACTGATATGCAATCACTTTTAAAATGCTGCCTGTTTAATTAGACTGTACTGGATAAATCAATCTGTAAATAATGTAAAGAAAACCAGTTTTGAATTTACAGTTATCATGAAGAATTTAGTGATGACAGTACAGTATATCACCAACATTAATTTCATTAGATATAAATCATACTAATATGACATTGATATATTATAATTAAAACTAATGATCCATTGATTCTCATCCAGAAATCCAGTTAAGATGACAAATACTCTTCTATTACAGACCAGTGAATAAATATTAGAAGCATACAAAAGTCCAGGAAGTAAATTCTTCATTCAATTATGCCAAGGTTCATAACCCAGTAAAATTATTTAAGTTATGGCTACAGTATGAATAGGAGGAGAGTCGGTGATGTTTTGGAAGCACACTGTGTCAGAAGCAGCACACCGCCAACCCCCATGAGAAATCAGCTGGAGGACAGCTCCAGTTCCACCATAAGAGCTACCAGAGGAATTTCAAGCTATAAAAGAGGAACTTCTGCTGTCCCCTGCCCAAATTCCCAAATATCTGTGTAGAGTCACCACGGATTAGAACTATATAAGAAGAACTTATATATAAGGACTATATATATATATATAGAACTATATATAAGGAGAAATAAATGCTATTTAAGTAGCTTTTCAAATGCAATTTCAACTTTAGCTGTATCTACACTCCTACGTGATCGTATCAGCTCTTTTGGAGAAAAAAAAAAAGCTGCTGAAGGAATGGATCTGAATCAACCTAACATGCATTTTCATTCATTGTTTACCGTAGGTGTCAGTCAGGACACAATACAATACAGATTCTTCTTTCTTCCCAGATAAAAGGCCACTGGTCTCGTGGTTGCTGTAGGCACAGTTACTCATATCTTTTGCTTTCATGCATCCTTCACTTTTGTTACATGATTTTCCTACAATTAGACCTTAAAACAATTGACTCTCCTTTCACCATAAAAAGGAGAGACAGTTGCTTCTGAATATAAATGATAAAAGGTAATAAAAGCAGACTAGACATAGCCTTTTGACCTTACAATAGGGGAACCATCCCGATTTCAGCAGCTGTGCCTGGTTCTATTGTCGACTTGCCAGTTGCCAATGAAACAATTAAATTTGCCAACTTTTAAAAAGTTTAAAAAAGATACGAATTTGCATAGGTATATGCATATTTGCTGTGGGCATCCTGAACAACCCTTCATTTACAACATTTGACTGAGGTGGTCACAAAGTGGAGAAAACTTTTCTATTCGCACACCTGAGATATTCTATCTGTCCTCCATTTAGACAGCACCCGGCTCACCAAGCCCCTTAAACTTTCTATACAGTCAGCGGTAAAAAAAATACCCACCTTCACAGAGCAGCTAACTCAGGAGCCTGCCTCTCCCATTAGTTACATAAGCTATTGAAATCACAAGTCTCTTCACAGAAAATGGCCCTGCTTTCCCACCTGCTGAAATTCAGACACATGGTGTGTCTCCTCTACACAGCTCGAGGAAATAACATTTCCCATTGCACCATCTCGTTGGCTGGCCCAGTGACAGCCACCCACACGTTTCAGAGTGTGTTCACCACTGCTTTGGCAACACAACCACTGAGTACGTGATCAGGTGTGCTGGGGGCAGCAGCAACCCCTAAAGCCTGTATCTGAGCACAGAGAAATGCAATTAGAGATGCGTAGGGCGTTTCCCAAGGGGTGGAATACATATGTAACTTAATTAAGCCTCTTCCTTCAGATTCATTGGGCCAACAGATAGTGTTTTCAGGAGAGCACGTTTAATTTACAAGTTAGTAGATTACAGTAATGTGCGTAACAACGTATCAAATGAAGTATTAATGTAATACAACCCAAACAACACATGATAAACTATATAAGCATATATACAAATTTGATTTAATATGTTAGCTTCCTTTGCCCTCTGTCAGTCTGATTGCCTTTGCATAATCCATGTTTCTAATTATCCCCTGGTATGCCTTGCATATAAATAGCTAATTAGATAGTGTCCCTGTCAGCTATGAAGTATGTAATATCTGAAAAAATACTGCTTTGGAAATTTAATTTAGGATAACAGATTGTGCTATCCAACTGAAGAATTAAAGCTTTCAGTTTACTAAGATGTTTGTGCATTTAATATCAACTCCGTACTATTATATTAGTGCCCCCAAATGTGTCCAGTAGTTTTATTCTCTTTAAAAAATCACCCTGTCAAAAGTTTGCACGCTAATTATAGTAAGATGCTCAAGACCTAAAATTCACATTGCAAATTATGATTTTACATGTGCATCGACTGTCTGCTGAATATACGTTAAGTAAAGAATTCTTAGATGCAGCTCTAGAAACTGCTCATCTAATTGTACAAGAGGGCCATACAGTGCTGTGTGCCCTTCCTGGTCATAGTCAGATGTTCCAGGGAACAGTGCTGGTGTTCTGGCCCTGCCAGATGTGGGATAATCTTGAACATCAGGTTACCTGCCATCAAATGCCTTTTTCACATCTTGCCTTATCACAGTTACTGGCCAGTGCAAATGCCACCCCGACCACCTCCAATGTGCACAGAATGCTTCCAAGACTATCTTAAATATTAGAAAAGAAAAAAAATCAAACCAAACCAATTTGTTCACCATCCTCTTCCTCAGCTGACCTGCATCCTTCTACAACTTCTCCCCCCCGGCCCCTGCCAAGCTTTTACTGGACTTCAGTTGTTTTTATTTAATCACTGTAAAGCAACAATAATTTTCTGCAGTAAAGATTCCAGATATGTAGCTATAAGTAAAATGCTGGCTGCAACAATTACTTTCTCTTTCTTGGCTCCAAGAAGCAAATACTAAGGTGGCGAAGGCTGGAAGGAGTGCAGGGAGACTGGAAGGCGCACAGGCAGGGAGATGGCTATACGGCTGGAGAAGGTGGTGTGGCAGGGCCGGTGCAACGGATACACAAGCACCTTGCTGTCCTCTCCCTGTACAGCTAAGCTTTCAAAAGCCATATGGGAAATTTAAATAATATTCCTTATTCATTTTATGGGCAGGAAATGTTCTTCAGCTTTAAATATCTCTTACTCATATACATGTATTCATCTGAAGAGAGTACAAGTGCTTTTTAAAGGTATAGAACATTAAATACTCTGAAAAATAAATTTAACTAAGCTACATCCATGTGTTCCTCTCCCATAATTAAAAGGGAGGATCACACATTTTTCTTTAAATGAATCATTAATACTATATGGCAATTAAAAATAAACCACTGGATTTCTTATTCATGTTGTTGTGTCTGGAAGGAAATATTAATGGCTATACTCCAAATCCAGGCCATCATGCTGGGAATGAGACCAAAGGGAGCAAAAAGCAGTTGGAACATTGTGCTCTCTGGTTCGCACACAGCATGCCAGCTTCATCCCCGGTGCAACTTCACTGCAAAAGCAGCTCAACACGTTCTGTGTGATTATATAGTCCACGTAAAGGGCAACAATGCACATTTCAGAGTAATTATGGTTAATAAAGTACTGGCATTGCAAAACAAGTTCTTATAACTAGCACAGGAATAAACACTAAAAAGATGGAAATAAAAATCTCTTCAGTTAAGGGTGGAGGGTAGGGCATTTTTAAAAGGAATTGCTTCATGAGTTCACACTCCTTATTTAAAAGGGACTCGAGAAAGGACTACAGGAACATGCCAGTGACTCTGTGGAACTGCTGCAAACGACTCCTGTCCCCATCAGCAGAACTGAACGGGTGGGAGCAGCTTCCCTCAAGGAGGAAGAAGACAAACCCCAGGAAAGATCCTGCACAGGCAGATTTGCCGCAGAACAGCCAGTGTGCTGCGAATTTGCACCCCCTGCTAACTTCAGAGCGATGCCTCTGTGTGCCCACAGCCAGCCAGCAAGGGTACACTGCAGCAAAAGTCAGGGTGATTTGTCATCTTAAATAATTCCTGAAAGCAAGATTTACATTCTTAGTAGCATCCAAACAGCCCTATATTTTTCCCTTCTCCTGTGCGGGTGCATTCGCTGGCAACTTTACTGATGTCATCTTTGCATTGCTGTGGTAAAAGTTACAGAATAAGCTGGCAGGACATTATGGAATTCTTTAGTATGATTTCTATGGAATTTCTCAATTATTTAGAGTACAGTATGAATGTACCTGGCATTTTGTTACAATAGACATACCTTGTAACTGAGAAAACATAGTTGTTATAAGAAGTTAATGCTAATAAAGTTTTGGAGGCAGAACAATATCCTTAGGTCTCTTGGGTGTTATACACTAATTTATGCTCTTACGTGCCAACATGTAAAACAATTTCTACCTGGTCAGAACAAATGCAGGATCTTTGGATCCCATGGAACTTTTCTTATTTTACTCTGTTATGGAAATCTTCTCAAATAATTTGCTTCCTTACACTCGAAAAGATAAAAAAAAAAAAAGAAAAAAGTTTTATTTCCTAGCTGTTTCCCCAGCTGAGTTCTCCTTGCTGTGCTTGGCACAAAGCTGTTTTCTGCTGTGCCACTTTGCTGCCGTGACTGTGCTCTTTAAAGCCTCAACTTTCTAGAAAGTCTTACCAGCGTTACATACATTCACACATTTTTAGAGAATAATTGTTTAAACCTGAGATATTAATTGGGAATATCAGAATCTTCTGTAGAGGTATAGGCTGTTTCATTAGTAACAGGTTAGCAATACATGTAAGCATTCCAAGTGTTCTTGATAAGACATGAAGTAATTAAAAAGATAAAGACTTTCACTGACATTTGGAAAGTGGCAATGGATGGCAATGAGCACAAACCATCTAAGACTCGGTGCTAAAGATGACACTGCCCTGCAGTTCCCTCTGTACGTGCAATCACACACCCGAATACACCATCTTTTCAGTGAAGCATTTTCACTGGCAAACACAGTGACAGCTTTTCCCACTTGTCTGCAGTTTTTGCATATTACAGTCCCTTTCCCCACATGAGGGAATTTATGCTTTTAATATTATAATATACCATAGCAACCTGCATTACTTTCAGTAAATCTATTTCTGTGATTATTTTGTATATCATCAGCAAGTGTAAATGAAAATGACAATGTCTAGAGATACTCTTAGCTGATAGCTGTATTTATTCTGTATGCTTATGCACTGGCTGTCAAAACAGCTGTAAAATATGCATATGAGAAAGCAGATTCCCTAGAAACTCAGAAAAATGAAATAGTCCAGTCTACCTCATTGCAGATACACAGGCATTATAAAATGTATCTCCATTGATGTTTTTATTACGGTCTAAAGTAGAGACTTTGCAGGATGTCAGTAAAAGGATCTCTGTCCGTTCAATTCATTTACCAATTTATCTGTTATCAAGTGTTTATCAGGCTGTGATGCCTCCAATAAAGTGGAGGGAACTTGAGAGGAGCCATGTGCCACTTCTGTATTAATGCTTTTTTTAAAAAAAAAACAAAAACAACCAAACAAAAAAACCCAACAGATTTAAGTTTTCCCCCCACTGAGGCAAAGTTACAAAAACATGATTCACTCTTGTCTTTTGAATGTTGTTGCATGGAAAAGGTCAAACGCAGGAATTTGTGCAAGTTTTCCCAGCATTACAGAATAGTGTTCTCTTCATGCAAGAACTGTGAATTGGCATCTAGCTAAACCCCACCATTTATGCTTTACTTAACTTCTGCCTAAACCCTGCTTTAAGCATTACTCTGTTCAGTATTTTTATCAGGTATGAAGTGCTGAGTCCTGACTGCAGGAGTATGGTTTGGCATATGACTCGCAACCATCCATATGCAGAGAAGACTTTTTATACGTATTGCCCAGAACTGTATACACACTAAAGAAACTGTTTACCCACATGGACTATAGTTACCCCAAATTAACCACAGAATATGGGACTCAAGCAACACTCTCACCTGCCTAAAAAATATCCGTCACAAGCCTTCAGACTTGTATTGACAGGTAAATTGCATCAAAGACCTTCAGCAGTTAAGGACAGGATATGATTTTTCTGCAAAGATGTTTTGAGACAGACACTAGTTTGAACAGCCTACACAATCAAATCCATTCCCGTTAATTACGAATCTTGCCTCATCTGAATGAAGAAGCATCTCTGCATCTGGTACAAGTCATGTTGCTAACATTTTTGTCAGGTGCTCGTCTTCATTTAGCAATTAAACTAGCACAGCACTGAGAGGAGGCTTTTTAATTTGCATTGTGGCTAACAGTGAGATGTCTAGAAGCAGTAGCACAGTAAAAGATTTCAGGATAGAAAAAGAATAAGGTTTTGGTATATGGGCCTTCAAAGAAAGCTCGGAGCCCAAGCAGGTTCCGGCTCCTAAGGAATTATAATGGGAGCTGGACATCTGCTTGCTATTCTGTATGTGTGCCAGTACTGCTAGCCGAGCAATGGCTCAGGCACAGGCTGAGTAAACTCCTTTTTGCAGAAGAAACTTAGACTCTAAATACGTTTCTGCCATATTTCTAGATTGTCTTCCACGTCCTTTCTTTTGGGTAAATATATCTTCAAAACACTTTATCATAAAGAATCATTTATTTAACCTGATACACTCAAGAGAATTAATATCTCCTTTTCTCCTCTTTATTCTGCACTTAGAAGCTGTGGTGCAGCTCCAACGCACATATTCTCAGCCTATGGTAACCTGCTGCTTGCTTTTGTTCAAGACACATGGTCTTATGGTGCAACCACGACATACATTCAGCCATTATGCAGCATCTTAAACAAAAGTGTACTGGCCTTTTTGCTTGGCTGGTTGAAGTAGTCTAACACCCCCGGGGAGGAAGGAAAGGTTCTCCCTTGAGCATGCGCCACAACTCCATAGCTGACTTCATAGGATGGAAGGTGCCTTATTCTTATTTTAGCTGCAACCATAATTCTTTTTTTAACCTGTCTGTAAGAGACTGTTTAGCTGGACTCAGGCCCTGCTTATTCTGTTCCCCTCAGGAAACTTCTGACAGCAGCAATAGGTATCTGTTTTAGACAAGTAACCTTCCCTTAGCTCCACAATCTCTCCACTTAGTCTTACGTACAATAAAACTTGGATGGCTTCACTGCCTCTGAGTGCTGAGGACAGCTATGAGAGAAAGGAGGAAGAGGAAGGTCTCAGAATTTGCCTTCTGAGTAACATTATAGACTAGCATGGTATGCGAATTTAGGGCTAGATGTTCAAAACAGCTAATTTCTTGTGTAAGCACTTTAATCAAGTTGCCAGATGTTTCTCTGCAGGTACTGAGAACGCAGTTATGAATGCTAAGCCCATCTAAACATGCTTTCCTGAAAGCCATTCCCCTTTGATGTCCTCGAGTTTCTCACATGTAAGTAAACTGACATTAAAAAAAAAAAAAAAAAAAAAAAAAAAAAGCTGTGATATTTGTGAGCACTGCAACAGCTTTACGAGAAAAGAGAAGAAAAGCAACAGCAGCTTTTTGGAAATACACCATCCATTGCCATCCAGTGGTACCATTGATGTGTTCAAGCCACATTGACAGAACAGCAGTAGTGACTAGAATCTGGAAAAATATCCACCTTCCCCTTTAAAAGCTGGAGCCACTGCTTCAAGTCTGGTTGGTGCAGTGGGAGTTGAGTTTTAATGAGTTTGAAGTCTTCTCATATGTTTATTTTCTTCTCTTTTCAAATGAAATAAGGCTGCAGCACCTAAAGCTAATCTGTCCAGTTCCCTGTTGTGCTGTTCAAGTGGATCAGAATAATATATTAAATGAGAGCAGTGATCTGGGAGATTACAAGGAAGGTTAGTTTCTGTGCTACAAGACTTAAATGCATATACATATATATATACATATATTTTTTATTATTTTTTTCAAGTACCTCAGGAAAAGCAGTGGCAACTGGCCTGGAGGGTAAACAGAATGTTCTATTTAAAAAAAAAAAAAAAGCTAAGAAATTAATACACTACAAATTCCATTCTTCATAGATTTCTGGATTGAATCCGTGCAAGTTATCAGCATTTACAGGAAGTATCACATCACATACCAAGGAAGAACAGCATTCCACAAAAGGCACGTGAGAGTTGCATAAACTCACATCTCAATCGTGCCCAGTCACAAGTGCTAGTAAGGTCCCAGTTACTGAGAGCTGAGGCTTTATCACGTTCTAAAAACATATAAAAATCTGTTTATGTATCTTAATGCAAGGCTTGAAAGAACACATTTCCACGTGGCTAAGTCAGCATTTTGGTTTAACAGAGCCTGGATTTCTCACCCTGAAGGGAGTTCAGTCCTTGGTGCAATGATGCAACAAGGCCTGTGCAATGCTTAAGAATTCAACACTGAGTTTAAATGAGGTTTGTGCTTTGCACCAGCCTTCCACTGACCTTCCCAGGCTCCATTTCAGCAGGCCTTCATGGAGGACCAAGCCCAAGAAGCAGCAGTAGAGCAATAAATATGTATCCTTCAGGCACAAATTTGAAGACAAGCTGGCTCCTCTCTGCTTGGCTTACACCAGTTCAGGCAGAAGTCTTCTGTCACACTTTGTCCAAAATGGTTTTGATTAACACACCATGCATGAAAACTGTGTCCATCATAATCAGGGACTGAATTGACGGGGCTCCAAAAAACGGAAATTCTGTACACTGAAGCAGAAAAGCATGTGCTGTGGCTGGGGACTGTAACAGACTCAGTAAATTTAATTAAATTAAAATCTATACTGCAGATTTTCAAGGGCTTTTTTTTTTTTTTGTCCCCAAAATATACGTGTTTGCTCATGTGAAGCAAAACTAAATAAAAAAAAGTTGATATTATCATGATGAGAAAAAGAAAATGGTCTGGAATGACTAAGTAATTAATGCAAGCCTTTTGATTAAAGTAAATTTGTCTTCAACATCATGACTTACAATGTGCCCTAGGCCTGCATTAATAACCCACTAGCACACGGCTTTCCTGGTTGTTTAATTACTTAAATTTTTTATTGCTTGTTTTAACAATAATTTAATAAAATTATTTTCTTACTTAACTTTTACTTATTCAAAGTAAAGAATGGAGTTTCACTGCTCTGCCTGGTCAATGGGATGCAAATCTTCAGCTCTCCTCCCGTCTGCCTGGCTGGAGTTTTTCCCTATGGAATGGAGGGCTGCAGGGATGTTTTCAGGGCAAAGTGAGCATAGTTACCCCCTTGCTGCTTTGGGGACCAGGGCTGATTGCTCAGGGAGAGTACTCAACTGCTAATGCTCAACTAAGAGTTCAACCAACAGCTCACAATAATACCAGGAGAACTTGGCCAGGACAGAGCACCAGACGAAGCAGCTCAGATGGAAGGGATATTCTGGATATCACTACATGGGATCACTTGATTTTAGGAAGCTGACCATCAAAAGCAGAAGTGCCACTTGTGATTAGAAAAAACTTTCACACACACCCTGCCATTTACTAGTGGTATGTATGCCTGTCTTCTAAACCCTGCACTGCACAAAATGGGTGCAGCTTTTCCTCTACAACATTAGTCGTACCACCACAGCAAACTTACTTCTAATGAAAACTGAATTTTATTTAGATTCCACCTTTTCAATCCTTAAAATGCCATACTTCTGGAATGTAAGTAAGGGACACTCTCGCATATTCTTATCTAGGAAATGTAATATTTTTTTTCCTCAGAAGATATTGAATAAACTGTTTATTTTCAAATATACTTTAACATACTTCTGCAATTTAAAGACGTATTATAAAAATAGTATTTTCAAGATCAGAGAAAAGCATACGACGCATTTCGAAAGATGTGTTTACAGTTACTGCATTGAAATGCTGAAATACCTAAATTAAAAATACACAAAAAGAAAAATTACTTAGTGTAATTTTGAGCATCAGGCTGGGTTTTTCTCTTCCATATCTTCCTAATGTGTTAAATTTTCCTTGTGAAATGACTGGTGTTTCTGTGAAGGACATTGCTTCCTGCAAAAAGCATCTACTAAGAGCTTTATTAATTGCAAGACGACTGCATTTACAAAAAAAAAAAAAAAATCTACTTGGGCAATAAATATCTCATGTAATATACGTAGGTCAGCTGAAGTGAATATGGATAGCTAGAAACAGCTGTTCTGAATACTGATAGACTCAAATAATTTAGTATTCTGTGATCATCTTTCTTTGAAATATTTGATTCACCTAGGAAGACACAAATAAATTCAATCAGACAAAGCCTGCAGAAACTTTTCAGCATCAGGCTAGCATTTGTCCCATTAATAAGACTAATTGCTATCGATCAATTTGTTTCACTCGCAGTGGAGATGAAAACCTGGAGCAAAGTAAAGGCTTGCCTTTCAGAGGAGTTCAGCGGTACATGCTGATACTGTAAATCACCCAGCGGTTTCAACAGGACGATTCACTAACAAAAAAATACCCAAAAGAAATCTTGCAGCTATTTGTCCTTAAACATTCAAAACTGGGAAAAGTGTCTTTAATTGCAAAAGCAGAATTGGAAGCCTAATTTGAAAAGGCATTTTGATTTCATTGTTTCAGATGAAAATATTAAATATGGGTCCCCCAGTTGCTTCTGAGGATCTGGAATTGGAGTGCACACTCAGATGGCAAAGGCTGCTTGAAGCACTGAGACCCGGAATCGCAAAGGACTTGGATCTGCATTCCTACATCATTCTCCACCACATCAGTCACAACTTGATGGTCTGACTCAAACCCTCCCTGCCCCTGCTGCTGCCCCGTGCATGCTGCATCCCACCAGAACTCCCAAAACTCACAGCACTGTACTTTGTCCCTTCTTTTGAACTTAATTGTCAGTGACACTTTTTTTTTTAACGCAAGTATTATCCTGCTTAATCTTTCCCGATTTCATTACAGCCAACATTGTAACAACAGTATGCAGTGGCAAACGAACTCACATACGCATGGGATAGACGCAGCACCTAAACCAGATTTATATCTTCCCTTGATATTATAACACTAAGAGGTTTAGTACTCAGGAGTTGCAGGCTTCCTAGTGGCATCTTTACGAGGCACAGCTGACTCTCCACCAAAATTTATACCTGCTCAGACATGTTCCCTGAGCCACAATCATAGACACAATAAATCTAAAGGCTCCTTTATAAGATACTAGACACTGTTCAACGCTTCCTTTACATGGCACAAGGGGGAAAGCACTCCTCTGAGGTGGCAAAACTCTGCAGGGCATTCTGGTTCCTCATTCTTGGTACTCACACATATTTTGCAGATTGGAAAATACAAATGTTAAAAAGAAAAACAAGCTCAATTTATTGAAATAATTATCTCTTAGCCAGAAGCACACCTGTGTGTTTTGATGAGCTCAGCAGTGGCCTGCCCTCCATCCACGCTGTCAGCAGTGCTAAGCTGATGGCTTTGAAGCATCAGCCTGAACACTGCAAGAGCAGCAATGGGAAGGACTACAAAAAGGCTTTGAAAGCTGGAAAATTCACAGGCCATCAATAAGATCTCCATTTCTTCTACTCATTCCAAACCCAACAGTGAAGCTTATATGCAATGCTGTTGATACTGAACAGCGTTCTATGGCCAAATCCAAAAGGCTCCAACAAATTTACGAGGGTGAATGTAGTCTACTGCATACATTTGCACCTTGATCTTTAAAGTGCTGACCTCCATTTGAGCAAATAATCTGAGATAATTGAAGAACTTCATAAAACCTGACCTGCTAATATAGTTTCACTTGAGACAGCTTCAGAAGAGGAATATATCACATTATTGCTAAAGTTTAAGTTGGAGGAAGGTTTTAGCAGTAAACATAGCTGTTCCAAAGATAAATATTTAAACACAGACTTCATGTCAGAGTCTATAAAATATAATATTCACCACTTGGTTGTAAGCCAATGGGAAATTTTAACAGAGGATAGACTACTACTTTTCACAGTTATTTAAAGCAAATTAACAATGACAGTAATGTAATTTCCTTGGCATGACTCTTTTTCATTTCTTTTCAACCGCCTCCTGCTAGAATCTTTAGAGAAGTTTAAACTGATTTCAAGAAATCCTTAGAAAAGAAACACACTTTGTTATTATATATCTTTCAGGTGTTCACAGAAATGCAGAAGAAAAAACATTTGCATTTCCACTTAAATGCTCTGTTTATACAGAGCTGTAGATGGAAAATGGCAACATACATTTTCCAGAACATAAATATTTACTTTCACTAAACTGAAAAGTTAAACTTTTGGATTGTGATCTGTTTTGGGTAACTTGTGGAGGAAGACTGCTACGTAAGACTTTTCTAAGGAGCTAAGTTGCTGAAAAAATAGTCTGATACAAAGCCTAAATAAAGGGTGCTGCAAGATCACAACTAATGATCTTTGTAGTTTGAAACAGACTACTTAAACTAGTTTTTAGGAAATGATTTCCTGCTGCTCTATTGTTATAATAGTCACTGTGTTAAAAACCAGCCCTCACTGTAAGAAGGAACTATTGATTGAGTAGTTCCACTCATTTAGTCCAATAGTGATTCTATGCTCTAAGTATCTTCTTCTGAACATATATTGCCTAAAATCACTGTTTCATATGTTCAAAACTATAAAAAACTTGAGAACTGAGGATTCTCATCCACTGAAGCAAAAAAAAAAAATTACTTTCTTTAGATTCAGTTGGGTTGTGAGGTTCTCTCTTGTCTTCTCAAGCCTGATAAAAATACCTCTGAATTCAATTCTTGTCTTTGTATCCACTTTAGTAGTCCTTGGAAGATACACCTAGAGAATACTTGATTCAGAGCTATAAATCATGTATGTCATAGCTGAAGCTGAGGTATAGTTTTCAGAGTCCACTGTACTTTAATCGAGATTTATGCTGTTAGGAGAAGACCTTAAAAGAAGTTAGACTTTGGGTGCTCTCTCTCTTCCAGCTCCTGCAATCCCAGATCCCAGTCAACAGCCAGTCCATTCCCACAATTCCACCCAATGTCGCTTGCCTCCTCCATTGAACCATCTTTTCCAGCAACATCGCCTAAGTTATTTACTGTACAGCACTGGCTGTCCAAGAATGAGAGGTTCTGACAGACCTCATCTGGTATTTTTACCTGCTTGTGTCAAGACATTCCTGCCACAAACCTCTAGTTCTTTGGACCTTATGGTCCCACGATGCCTGACTGCCTCCTTAATTTCACAAACTCTGTTCATAGCATTCCTAATTAATACATGTCACATCATGTGCGTTAGAGTAAGATACAATGAAATTAAATCTCTTGACAGCAGGCTGACTTAGGGCTGCCTGCCAAGAAACCTAATTACTATAACCAATCATTTGCAGAAATTACAGAAAACCAGCTTGCTGGTAGTAACTGTGCTAGTCCATTGGGGGAGGTGGAGGGAAATCAACTCAAGAAAGTTTAGGTGAAGGCGTTAAATAAACAGAATAAAAACAATTTGGATAGGTTTTGTAATATCTTTGCCTTAAATAATCAAGTCTATTATTACATTCTCAGTGGGCTTCTCTTTTTTACTAACATATCTTCATTTTTCATGCCAGGGTTATACTTGACATAGAAACAAGAAAGATGACCGTTTTTGATCTCTTATTTTTCAGAAGAGTTTTGCAAAAACTATACTGTGAAAATATAGCAAACTGCTGGCACAAGAATTTCATAGAATCACAGAATGGTTGGGGTTGGAAGGGACCTGACAGCTCATCCTGTCCCAACCCCCCTGCCCTGGGCAGGGACACCTTCCACTGGACCAGGGCACTCAAAGCCCCGTCCGACCTGGCCCTGAACACTTCCAGGGATGGGGCATCCACAGTTTCTCTGGGCAGCCCATGCCAGCACCTCACCACCCTCATAGGGAAGAATTTACATGGGAGTATTTACCTGAAGGCAGCCTCAGAGTTGCACTGCAAAAATCAAAGGAGTTGACTGGACCTACTTCTTAATTTCTTACGCTATTAGGTCACCTAGTATTGGATAAAATTTGCTTCAAGAGAAGTGTACTCCATTCCAATAATTCAGATTATTTTGTTCAGGGCTTTTGGATTTGTTTTTAAATTTCTCCTTCAGGCAATATATGGAAGTTGTAACAAGCAGCCAACGTTGCTTTTCAGAAATCACACCCAGGGCCAGTTCCCTTTCTTGGGAGGTCCTGCCAGGGCTTAGACTTAACAGCCAACAGTTAAGTTGGCTGCAAGTTTTCTGTTCCTCTGCAAGTTTTCTGTTCCAGTTTAAAAGGTTTGTGACTCACTGAAACAATACAGAGCTGGGATAGAAGTTAATAGTATTTCTGGTTGCATCTGCCTAAAGGTAAGCTGCTTTCACAAGTTTTTTATATTTTGTTATTGAGATATGGTACCATGATGATACAAATGCAGCTATTTTAAAAAGTCTTCTCTCCCCTCTGAATTGTTGTATAAGTAAATAATTTTCTGTAAAATCGCTCCTAAAATAACTCAGTTGATATACTAATTACCACAAAATACATCGAGCATTCAGTAATTAATAGTTCCAAATGCCCATATTTTCCTTTATGCAAATAAGCACCTAGGTCAACAAAGTGTTAGCAGAAGGGACTCTATTAAAGACAGACATTAGGGAAGTTTCAGCTTTGTTTTTCCCTTCTTCTCTCAGCAGTCGTCATTAATATATTAAAACTCTCTCATTATAAAATCATTAGTGTAAATGCAAATAAACTTTTACATTGTTAATGTCCCTACCAGGTCCTTAATCACTTGAAAAATCATGCTGCATGAAGTATAACATTGATTACACGTGATAAAGGGAATGACACAGAAGATGTTACATTACCTTACACTGAACTATTAAAAGAACAGGATGATATTTGTGCTCAAAACTATTTTTCTGTATTGTTCATATGCTGGAATCTAAAAAACCACTAACATCTTGATCTGGAATCTCTTTTTCTTTGGTTTCTACCTACCCAAAGTTATTTTTTTCCTTCCAGAAGAAAAACATTAGGACTATTCTAATTAATTAGTCTAAGAAGGAAGGGAGCTGATTGTGCTAATAATCATAAAGAGATCAGACAGACATATGAATTGTGAAGCCAGATACAAAGGGATAAATGAAAACAGTACTTAAAAATTCGAGGAGGGGTATATTGTAATGAAAGTAGTTCATAACTCCTGGTCTTAAAGAGTTCTCAGAATAATTTACTTTTTCATAATCCAAATATCAAAGGAACAAAATAACCTGGGATGTAGAGTCTGAGCAAACCAGCAACAAAAATGGAAACCAAGGCTCCTAACTTCCAATATTCACCATCTGTTAAATCCAGTGGCTAAGTGCCTATCTAAAATTAGCAGAGTCCAGTCACAGGATGGCAGCCTACAGCCACTGTTACTCTGTTAGTAATCCAAGTGGGTCCAAACGTGCTGATGTTTTATGTGACCAAGCGTTACTTGATGTCAGCTCAAAGTTAAACAAGAAAATAAATTCCTCTAGGAAACTGCTTGTAAATAATTTTTAAAAAAGGAAACACCATTAAAGTTGCAAGTCAAGGATTTGAACACTAGGAAATGCCAAAATTAAGGTTGCCTGTGCAACTTTAATTCAGCCTCACAGAGACCTTCTTTCAACCATGCCCTGTATGCATGATGATATGCTCTTTAATTACAGAGAGCAACATCCAAATGAGTTCTGCCAAGAGACATGCCAGTCTTCTGAAGTGAGATCAAGGAAATGATCTCCTTTTCATCTCAATGTATTGTGTGATACAGTCATTGTTAGCATATTGTAGCTGCTATTTCCAAAGGGGCTTCCAGATTTACAGCTTAGAGAAGCATTGAATACCTGAGGCTTTCAAGTTAGTTAAGGAACAATAATGAATGCTCTCAACATCTGGGAAGTGTAGGGAGAGGGTAGAGGAGGAAAAAAAATGAACCTCCAACTAAAACAACTAAAATGAACAGATACTGCAGCGCGAGAAATCTCGCCTTTGAACTTCAGAATTTCCTGAGACCTTTCCCTTCTGCTCAGATCAGTAACCTCCAAAACCTTTGGCAAGACAGTAGGTAGCAGGCCTGCACACAGCAATACACCTACCTAATATACAAATGACCATATTAGAGGTTAACAGGCTTGATCCTTGATCAGCAGGATAGCTCGGGAAACAGAGACTCATCTGTGTCTTGCCTTGCACAGGTTATTTAGGGTTTATCTGTATCATGCAAAACAGCACTTAAGAGACAACTGAGCTGGCTGGAAATGAGCTAGCACCAGAAGGGAAGGCAGTACAGCAACCTCAGCTTTACCCAAACTCATTAGTTTGGGTGTATTGCCATGCTAATGGAGCTATACTGCATCTGGGACTTGGGAAATGAGGAAGGCAGCTCATTCAGAGCCAGCTCAGGTATCTTTACACCACAGTGCATCGTGTAGTTAAACATATGTTAAAACTGCAGCTATGCTCTCAGCGCAAGCCGATTCAGTTCTTCAACTTCTGCTTCCCCTCCTCTGCCCGCGTGCTCCTCACCCCTTCCCCTGTCTCAGCAGTGGCGGCTGCGTAGTGAGCGGGGTCAGGCTGCTGATCCCGCAGAAAACTGTCCTTCCCACTGGAGGCCAGGACCAGCTCTTGCAGCAGCAGCGCTCTCAGAGGTGTTGGAGCTGGCTATGGATTGAAATTGGGATTTTGCAAATGGGGGCAAAGGCATTTCAGTGGGGACAGACAATTAGGAATAATCTACTGAGGGGGCGGGGAGGGTGTCACAAAAAAATCCCCAAACAAAACAAAAAAACACATCATCAAAAAAAACCACAAAAGAAAAGGAAGAACCACATCAAGGAAAAGGAGGAAAAGCATTCAGTGGTTTAAACAGCCTCCCGTACCTGCACCTTGAGCTGCAAAGGGCAGTGTTCAGTGCATCATCTGTTCACTCCGCTGTCCATATAGCTTTAGGGATGAACTAGATTTGTTACTGTGGGGATGGCTGGGAAAGCTCAAAAAGTGAGAGATGATTAAACAGAGACATTATATTAAGCAGAGACATTGCCTATTGGGTAGAGTGATTGCAGAGGGTTACCTCTATGTCCTGAGAACGAGTGCCATGTAATTGTTGAAAGATTAATACTTAAGCTTCATCCCCAGGTGGCGTTTCCTAAGGCCATGGTTAATGCTTATGCATTTTTTTCTTCCCTTCCTATGAGGAGTGACACAGATTCAATTCAAGGTTGAAGTTCAGAGTGAACTAGGATTCAAAAACCTCGGACCAGCTAAGGTAACTGGGAAGTCACAACTGTAGAAATCAGAGACGAAGGAAACAGATGAAGAAAGGAATTTTGTTACTTTTGGGCCTTTCTGTTTTAAAATCTTCTGAGACATAAATAGAACTTGGTATTACCCTGCGCTTCACCAATCACCTCAAGGAAATTCTTCACCTTCAGCTTCAGACTTCTTCACAAACTCTTTAATACTATATTCCACACGGTGCAACATTCCTACCTCCCGGATTTCGATCCTATTTACATCAAGCTTGTCCAGGCAGTCTAGTTTGCACCAATTACGCTGCCAAGTCACAAGCCTTGTCACAAAATAAAAAGCTCACTGCTTTTTCAATAAAACAGTAAGAAGAGAAGTGGGATTAGCATGTGTGATACTGCCTTCCTCTTCATTCCCACTGCCTCATACTTTATCTTTCAAGGCTGCACGCATGGGAATAAAGGATATATTTACATTGCCAGTCTTGTTAAACAATTTAATACTCAACTAATATTCAAGGAAAAATCTGAAAAGTGAGTAAGATAGAGCAGCAGGGCCCACATTGGCAATTTCTTTGAGACTTATTTTCAAGTTTCAGCAAAAACCTGCTAGAAACCAAGAAAAATTGTAACCTGTAATGAAAGAGAGTATTCCTCTTAACACAGTTATATGGGTGTTTTTGCAGCACATATATTGGTAAATGCACATACTCACTTGAGATTTGATTATAGCTAAAGGACAAGATCCAATTCAATTCAACAGCCTGCTCAGCACCCTGGTGCTGTAATATCGGCTGGGTAATAAGAAGTGTTACATGAAAAACTGGATTCATACAATTCATTTTTATTGCCCACTGCCACTCCCTTGGAAAGTTCCCAAATCAAAGGGGAAGGATAAGTGTTTGCACATGATCTGGAGTTTGTCTAAATGTTTGGTTGTTTGTTTTTTTTTTTTTTAGCAAAGAAAAGCTACCAGATACAACCTCTTAACAGAGAATCTATACCCATGTTCAAGTGGGATTTGTGTTTTAGATATTCTACCACTGCTTTGGTCAGTTTGGTATATGGGCAGAGCAAGTCCATAATAAATGAAGCAGAATTTGTCTATGCCTAGGGAACTGACCAGTTTAGTCTTGTCTTGAGAAATCAACTGCAGATAACATTACCAACAGGAGAATACACTTTTCCTGCTCATACTGCATCCTCTCTGTTTGAAGAGCATAAGAAAGGCTGCAAGGATCCTTCACTCTGCTCTCCACGCTAGCTCACAGACACTGTACCCTTGGGGAGATGTGCACCCAGCACCCTTTTGTACCACAGAACTCTGGAAAGGATCGTTATCTCTGGGGGCACAATCTTCTTTTTGCATGATATAGCTCTACACTACCAATCTTCTAGCCTGAGCCTGTAAATGCCCCATTATATATTTAACAAACTGAGCAGAGTGTGATATTACTTGTGGAGAGAGTGCTTCACAGCCAGAATTACCAAACAGCTGCTTGAGGAGGTCCCATCAGCCTCATCCTTAATGCTCAGAATCGGCACTGGGGGAAGGCACGTGAGATGCTAGGCTTGCAATTTAACATGATGGAAATGACAACAGAGACAATTCTGACCAACATTCCTCATTACATTGATTGCACCTGAATGTTTAATTGCCATCTGCTGCTCTCATTAGCACTATCATGCCAGGAATAGGATCTACAATGGAAAGTGTGACAGATCCTATGCATCCGAGTGGAAAACACTCCTTCCTTGTCACACTGCACCTAGGCAGCAGAAAGGCAGAAGCCATTTCAAGGCCATACCTGAGTTGTCAGGAGGAGAACAGGGAACACCATCTCCTCAAACAATGATGGGGGATTTGGGGGTTATTGCACTGTGCACCTGAACTCCAGAGCTAGGAGGCTGTCGAACAGCTCGCACAGAGCACTCGTGGCCTCCGTCCTACCCCATATGTTCAGTGACTTATGGAGCCACCTTAGAGCAGCTCCTGGACCTGTGCAATAAGGAATCACCACTAAATCTACTGCCTTTTACAGCACACTCACATCCTCCATGCACTACCAGTGCAGGTCTCCCTTTAAATTAAGCAGTGAAGCAAGCCACACACTGGCAATGTCCTTGCCCCCAACACATTACTGGACATAAGCAAAACAGGGGCCGGTTTTGGAACGAATCTCACACGGTATCAGCTCCTTATTTCAGAGAAAACCTGCTTCAGAGAAGAAGGTAGGCCAATCCTTTTAGCATCCCAAGTTACTTTCAGAAATGACTCACAGAAAAATTTGTATGCATTATTAACCTGATCTCAACACAGATTAGTATCCAGCATGAGCTCTAGCAGAGCCACGCATCAAGTGACAGTTATATCACATAATCCAGCTAAGTCACATATGAAAAAGATCAAATATTAGCGCATATTAAATATACATGCACTGCTTTCAAACACACAACAGAAGCATTGACCTGATTCCTCGGTGCTGTCTCAGTCTTCCGCAGGAAGAGACTCTACAGCCTTAAAAAGTTACTCCTTTGAAGAGAGAAGGAATTTGTCATAAGGAATAGAGGTATCACATTGAGGGTGTCCATGGACTACATTTATTTGACATACCTAATAAAGATTTATTAAAACAGAAAAAACCTTAAGAATGTATAAAAATATAGAAATATGTAGTGGAGTGGCAAAACTACTACTACTTCCTACTTTATACATTTATTTTTTTTTAATTACACAAAATCATATGTGGTGCTCCCAACCCCACTTTTTTATTCCCTTCCCGTTAATAGCTATCAATTGAGTCCATTGGTTGCAAGGCTTTGTAAAACAACAATCAAAGAAAATATTGGAATAAAAGAAGAAATGAGATCGTGGAATTTGGATCCTAGGAATAACAGGATCCTAGGAATTAACAGAAAGTAAATTATAAGCCTCCTACCTTTTAAATCCCTGCACTTTTGTTTGCTTAGTTTTACGCATATTCTTTCTGAGAGTATCTTGAAAATAATAAAATCAGACCAACTTAAAATGTAGCAAAAAGGAGTCTCATCACAATTTTTTTTAAAAGTCGCACTTTTAAAAACGTATCTATTTGGGAATAGAGAGGAAGACCAGGCTCATTCTTCAATGATTTAGGTTGGCAATATCCCACCTGCTCAACACACACACAAACACTCTCCCGGAGCTGATCAAACCCAGCTCTACCCTGTCCTGATCTCTCGCTGAACGGCTGCCCGCAGCTGCTGACAGGTGACTGATAGAAACGCAAAGGGCACATTAAACATTTAAGTTACCTGCTGCTGTATCTAATATTGAGGTTTCTACTTGTATTCTGTGCTTGACAGGGAAGTCAGACCCTTATGAAAGAATAATTTGGAGAAGTTTGTAAAGCAAAACTTCCAACTGACATGGCTGAGTGCATCTCAATGAATTTTAGTTTAGTAGCCCCAAACTACTGACTCCAAGCCTTCTGTAAGCCTGAACCATTTATATTCATCCATACCTGAAGATACGCAGTGTTCTGCAATTATCTCCTAGTCCAGTGCATCTTTCTAGTGCTCAAGAGGATTCATTTTCAATGATGAAACTCTAAAAGATGGTGTACTGATACCAATGTTTGTAAACTATAGGGTATGCACAATTAAAATTACACTGTTAATGTGAATGATCTTAAGTCCTCTGCTTAGGGCTTACGCCCCAAAGCAATCTTCTTCTTAGCAAATTAGTGAAAGCTGTACTTTGCCAAGAGCAAGGAAGGAAGAAGAAGAAAAAAAAAAGTACTGGGCTGCTCAGTGGGGATCCAAATCTCTGGCTCAGTTTTTGCTGGCTGGCATTTAAACAGCAGAAAAATAGCATTAGCATTTTCACAGGCTATTATATGCCCCCACAATTTAAATGTGATTTAGCTTTTAAAGTGAAACTCTACAGCCTTCAACGCTTAATGCATGTGGAAATGTTCAGTGCAAAAAGGCCAGAAAAATAATCATCTGTGGTTCTTAAGTCCAAATCGAATGTAAAAGCTCATAGTTTCCAAGTCTGAAAAACACAATTTGAAAATACAATGATGTTTTCCTTTTTCTGTGGTTTCCAGGAATTGTTGCCTTTGAAAAATGAGACAAAGTGTCCATTATTCACTGGAAAATTGCCTAGTCTTATACAAGACCTTAAATTCCAAGCATTTTAAGATGCACATCCTCAATAAAGGTTTCACTCCTCAGGCTTGGTCCGAATCCATTCTCTGCTTGTTTTACCTACTGGAACGCTGCTCATCTACCTACAAACCACAGATCTCAACCTCTGGCCACCACCATTCACAGAGAAAATCAGAACTCTTTCCAGTTTATTTGGACTCAAGACAAGACTCTGAATTCAAGCTGGTTTCTGGTACACAGTCACATTTGTGGCATTAGCAATCTGATCATCTGACATGAAAGAAAATTATTTCTTGTCAAGACTCAAAGTTGTGGTCCAGATGGATACAGAAGACAGTAATAATAAAGCTAACAATAAAACTTGATGTTTCCCAGTATTTTTCAGGTTATTTCAGGGACAGAAGGACCCAGCATTGCACCGAGCAGCACAGCCAGCTCAGAGCCAAGGCCAGCAGCTTTAGGAGAACATGCAAGACATCCCAGGGTACACTGACTTGTGGAGCAGTTCGGAGGAGGGGTGTTTGCCCCTTAAACTGCAGTAATCTGCAGCTGACACCTAAACTACAGCAACAAGATTGTGAGATAGATAGATATCTAGACAACTATTTATTTAAAATCCTTTCTGGATTCTCAAAGAATATTTCCTCTTCTAAGCCATTTTGTCAGAAATGCACTTCCCCCAGCAGGTGTGCATTTCAAGGAAACTTCACATCAGGACCTAAAGATTAAGATGTTTCTATTTGTTCTTCTCTTAGGCAAGTCATTCCTATTTGTTTCAAATACCTTTGTTTAGACACTTCTATGGTACACCTACAGTGCTGACGTTAAATACTGCAATGGAGCTAAAGTTATTTCATTTCATTTTATAGGTGATTGGAGGTTCTTGGCTTTCATTCCCCTTTGGAATTTTTGTTTGTTTGGTTGGTTTTTTTTAAATACGATATCCCAGGAGACAGATGCTGGGCTGCTGCTAACTTTATCGCTCCTGTCTCTGGGTAGGTGGGACGACCAGCAGCACTCCAGCTGCAAGCTCCCCACGGAACTGTTGCTGTTACTTTAAATCATTCCTTGCTGAATATCTCTGTTTCTCTCAAAAGGATGCTTTGTGTTTGCTCTGTCCTCCTAGAACATACAGGATAATATGAGGAAAAAAAAAAATGCACAGAGGACAAAAATAGTGGGAGAAAAAAACAAACAGATGTGAGCCCTAACCTCACGAAAGTCCCTACTCTGAATTCGGTGTTAGAGCACGCAGCCTGCTTTAAATATTTCACTTGCAGGCAGCACAGACAGACATAAATGTGTTTTGAAGTACTTCTTCAGAGATGATGTATCAGAAGAAGACAACAATGACTTTAAAAGGAACAGCTTATCTCTACAAAGTATTAAACTTTTGAATCATTTTTCCCTCTACAGAAAAGCCTTTTAAATAACAATGCACTGAGTCACTGGATTAAACCCTGGGACCCCATTCTGCCGCTGCAGCTTGGGAGCGGTTTCTGTTCCAGGGGAGTTATTCACCTGCTGTAACGGGGGAAAGGGCAATCCACAGCAGCAAGACTCTTGTGCCTTCAACAGAAGTTATTTCCTGAGCAAAACCTGTGTGATAAGGGGTCACTAAAATTTGAAGAGATGGGATGGGGCCAAGAAGAAAGGAGAAAGATCCTGAGCATAAACAGAGAAGAGAGACGATGTTAGTGTCTCTGAAAACGTCCCTGTCCTGTGTTCTACAATAGCATGTCTGTAACACAGCTGCAAAAGTGCTTCAGATGGGCACTCACCAAAATAAAACCTGATTGCTTGAGCATACAGAGAAAGTAAACACGAATAGCAAGTTGCCAGGGTCACCAAAGCAGCTCCAGTGGAGATTCAAGCAAATAGTTAAGATTACCATGTGTAGTTAAGGCTGTGAACAAACCAGCACACCAAGAGAGGGAAGGGTTGTGGAGACGAGGAGGGCAGCTGAGCCTCGCTGGGTGAGCTGGAGGTCTCACAGATCCACCCTGGCCTCGCACGTGGAAGCACTTGGGGCATTTCTGAGAGGGCAAGAAGCCTTGTGTGTTTGCATCTCCTCTCCCCCACGCTCCCAAAGGCGCATTTGCTTTCAGCTCACCCACCTGGGACTGCCAGCTCCATCCTCAACATCACCAAGTCCAGATGTAAATAAAAAAAAAAACCAAAAAACCAGCCTGACCATTATTTATTAGCTCAAGTACTGTCTAGTGCTTTTATATACTTACTGCAGGGTAGTGGATCTTTTAGTTTTTAAAAAATATTTAAAAAATAATAACAAAACTGTAGCCTTGAAGGCTTAACTTAAGAGCTGGTCTTTTCTAATATTCTTATGGATAAAAAAAGGAAGTCCAGTAATATCATGCATGCTGTGCTACTCACAGTCAGGATGTCTAATTCTTTCTGAAGGTGAGATGCATCATTCCCAAACCTACATAGATAAGAAAATCAAGGAAGAAATGGGATTTTTTTTTCAGACTGAATTATTTTCTTTCAAAACAACATGTGAAATATCCCAGGAAATGAAACTCCTTCCTCTCTTTTTACCACTCTCATGAATTCCTCACAAAAAGTTATTATATTAACTGTCCTATTTCAATACGCTGAGTGAAATTAAAACAACTCCTTATAAGAAGAATTAGTAATTTCAATCTCACTTCTCTATCCTCCTACCCCAAGCCAGTACAGAATACTGCATCTCTCAAAAACGTATTTTTATTTTCAAAAACATTTCCAGTGGAACAAGCAGAGTAAATAGGTTCCATGATCAAAATCCATTCAGAGCTCTGTTTTGAGTTAAAGCACCAGACATCTGTTTTACCCTGCACTACAAGCTCCAACGTATAAAACTGTTTCAGGTCTTACACATGAAGGCCGTATGAATGGGTTATATGTATTTATTGTGTTTATAGCAATCTACAATGAAAAGATTTGCACAGAATCAGTACTAAATCTCATTTCATTTTACTTATTCTTATTTTGGAGTACAAAATGAAATTAGCAGAACTCCATCTTCCAAACAGAAAATTGTGTTGACGCCTGAAAAGCAGCCTGATTTGTAAATATCTATTATGCACCACTTGTGCATAAGCAAGGATGCAATTATTCAAATCTATTTTGCATTTGTGCTCTTTCCTTGCCAGAAATCTTTACTGCAGCAGCAGAAGCTGCCCCAGGTTACAGGAGCCTGGGCTAAGGTTTGAGCCTAGGTGTTTCCGTCCCCCCAACCTCTTCCCTCCTGCATTCGTGTAGGATTTTGCCTCAAAGGACTCTTGATAGGACCAGGTCCAAAGAAATTGCTGCAATTGCTCATCTCTGAAACAGGCATTAAATGCTATTTTTGAAAACCAGAATGAAAGGATTAAAAGGTAGATTGCTTTTCAAGGTAATTCAAAGCACAAAGCTTGGTTAATGGCTTCACTCAAAGGTTATGGGAAATATGGTTTTCTGGTTAAAGATGGATGGACCAATCTGGCTGACTGCCTAGCTTAAGTATTTGCCTGGTGCTCAAGGTACTTCAAGCTACTTTTCAAACCTCACGATGACAGGACAGCCCTTGCTATCAATGGGACCATTTCCGTGAAAAATCAACAGGAATGTCTTGCCCCAGGCAGGCTGTGCTCACAGGTAGCTGCTCGTAAATGGAACGGCACAGACTCAAGTTTGCCGGTTAGCTTTGTTTATGCTCAGCAGCTGTGCAAGTTTTTAGTCAGCTAGAAATCTAATTCATTTCAGCACAACCTGCTCTTTGGTTAGTTGTATGCCAGTTTAAATTGAGTTTATACTGGTTTAGGCTCCTCCTGTCAATTATCTCCGAAAGCCACACGGACAGTCAGGAACAGATTTACAGAGGAGCACATATCCATAAGGGTGAGGCAGAAAGGAAGGTTTAATGTGTGGGTAATGCTTAGACAAACAGAGCTAGAGCATGTTTTGGACCATATTTGGGGAAGCAGAAGCATCTCTCATCAGCCTAGAAGCTCCTGTGGATGGCTCAGGAGTTCACAGCTATGAAGCCTGCATACATCTACCTTTGCATGTCTCCTCGGCTGCAGAGCTGAGGCTGTCATAGGATCCGAAGGTCAGAATTTAGCATTTAGTACGTAGTGTAGTTGGACGCCTCTCCTCCAAAGTAAGAATTAAGCTCTGTTTGTTACATGAAGCACTAAACCCCCCAATCTTATGGAGTCATTAAGAAGAAAAGCTAAGTAATGCAACTGGAAGGCTGAACATTCATTAGGCTATTCATGCCAGTCACTAATTATACCAGCCATGTACCAAAAAGGGGCTGTTAAAATAGAAAAGTAACTCTTGTAATTAACTGAAAATTTCCTATGATGCTTAACTTTTCTGAGTTATTCTCCACCAGAAAATGAAACAGACTAATTGCCTTCACTTATCTGTATAACCAATCTTGAATTTTTTCTGCTTTCTCATTCATATACATCTGCTGTAGGTTGCAGTGGTTGGGTTTTGTAAAACATAGCTCCTTCTTGCTTGGGAGAGCAAGAACAACAAGAGTTCTAGTGCAAATAATGATGCTAGAAATACCAAGTTGTTGGTATCTGATACTGTAAACACTAACTCTTTAAACTTAGAGTTTTTAGCCAAAATTGACTTAATAGCAAGAGAATGCAAATTATTGAAATATTGTAAGCTAGTGGACAATAATATTTTTTTTTCTAGAGGGAAGCTAGGAAATTAAGAAAGCAGGGATGCCACAAGACTTATTTAAAGAAAGTTTGTTTGAAGTATGTACATCTCATTTAACAAAACATTTCCATCAGCAAAATTCTTGTGTGTGATAATTTGAGGGAAGCTCAGATTTATTTTATTTTAGCACCACATCTTTAAAAACAAGTCATAATGCTGGCAGATATTCTAGACATTCTAGTTCAGCATTTTTAAAGCTTTGAGTTATGCAAAGAGAGACAATATCTTTTATTAGAAAAGACATTAAAATACAACGATTAACAACAAATTGCTTGATTTGCAACTTTCATACTTTCATTTGAAAGTGGACCTAGTTAACTAAAGAATTGTTCTATTTCAATGACGTATTTTTAACAAATACACGGTCATCACACATCAACAGTTCACACTGTGAACCACAAATTAATTCTAGCAGCAGCACCGATGCTTTAATTCTCATTTTTCACTGTCATATATGTGGCTTTAGTGTCAGAAGCAATACATCTAAGCCTCTCCCTCCTCCCTGCTTTCTATTCAAATAGTGTGCTATCACACTGTGACATAATCAACAACCTTGAAAAATACCGAGGCATGGATTTGAATAAAAGTTTATGTCTCAAAGAGGTATATACCTTCTGATCCAATTTAAAGCTCAGATCAAGCAGTACTATGTGTACAAGCTCCACACAGCTTTAGTTGGCTGTATTAAAAAACCAAAAGTTAGCTTATGCAGTAAAGTTTTGATAGTGCTGCTGGGGAATTAGTACCCACAGCTAAACCCGGAGTTACAGAAGACCGTGCAATACTTCAGTCTCAGCCACTCTGAGAACTGACGTGATGCATCACCCTGCTCTGGGCTCTCTGAACCACAGGGAGCTTCACCTTGGCCAGGTCCAGCTTAGGATTCTGTTTTGCACATAACTGAAGAAATTGCTCTGGCAACTATATGGGTTGACTGAAGAGAACCTATGAGCAGCACTCACTCTGATGAACGGGGTTGGTCCCAGATAAGTGGTATTTTGTGTAAGGGAAGAGTTTCCAAAACACACTATTGATGGAAGTGTATATATGAGAAACTGAACCTTCCCTAAGCAATATAATTAAATGCCACTAGGCTTAATACAGTTCCTTGGAAGATATCCCAATTAAGTAGATTTTCTAATTAAGAACATCCTTATTACCTACTGAGGTGTCTATAGCATTCAAGTGACATTAAAAATAAAATGAGAGAAGAAAGGTGCTTACTAGGACTTGTCCCCTTTAGAAACATAGTATGGTTCAACCCTTAATGAAAATTAAAGTAGGTACATGTTTTTTTTTTTTTTTTCCAGATTGATCTGTGTTGGTAATTGCAAAGCAAAGAAGAATAACCATAGCCATGAGTACAAATCTGCCCTTCACTTCCAAGTGTAATTCCATATGAACTAATGAGAACTGGACCTGGTGTAACAGAACAAAGTTGCATCTTCAAGAACAAAAAGGCTTGAAAAGACAGGCTGTTTAATTTCAAGTGAGTTGACATTTTCAGTCCACTTTTATCACAGATGCTCCTGTCAAGATTTGCTCGCTTTAAAAACACGGAGCAATTAAAACCCAACTAATGCTGGGCAAGCTGCCTTGAAACACTAAGCTAAAATCTGGCTTTACCAAGTGTAAGTTATCACACGTCGCTTCACTTCCCTGGCTTCCAGTCTATGTGCTGATGCCCTGCTTCAGCACAGAAAGCTTCTGCTCATACAGTTCTGGATCTATATTTAACAGTGCTTGGTGTGACCTTTTTCTATAAAAGATGCGAGTTCCATCTTCCTGCTATCAAAAGAATCATTCTGAAGAATTTTTTTTTAGGACTTACTATGTAGCTGTGTTACTCTCTTTCTAAAGGCAAGTCTAGTATACCCCTATATCCAAGAAGCATGCTAGTCTTCAGTTTGGTCTGTACATCCAAGCCATGCTTTGACGTGTGCTCCATAGGACTTAATTTTTGTCTATATTTTTTTCCAAAGTATCAACCTTTCAGTAACATTATGGCAACTGAAACCTGCAAAGAATTAAAAAAATATTCCTACGCATTCAATCTTTGTAAAATGAAGGAATATAGCCTCTAAGTTTTTTCTGACACAACCCATTTATCTTCACTTTTTCTAAAACACATTCTTATTTTTGGTGTTTCTACTCCCCAAGCACAAAAACTAAGGGGTTATCCTTTAGGTGTTCTTTGGTAGTGCCACGTAGATATGTACTACAAATGCCAGTTACACTAACTGTGAAGACATATTTCACACAAAGATCACATAAAGCAAAAAGTGTCCTTAGGTGTATTGTGCATGCGCCTGTAAAATGCTACTAAAATCTCTTAAATAGCATGAACAGGCACCTTTCCAAAAACTCCAGCATGACGTTAATGGCTCCTTAGTCCAGTAATCAGGAACATTGCAAGACAAAAGGGTTACAAGTGTTTTCAAGAAAAGCTACCAAAAACTACGAATCTGCATTACAACTATGGGAGACAGGGTGGGCACAGCCCAAACAGCTGTATTGAGGAGGACCTTGATATGCCATGAACCTTTTGCACAGCAGACAATCTACAGAAATATCGGATAATACCATCATGGCTGGACTGAGACACAAAAGTTAGCATTTTGATACTTTTCAGGGCAATGCCCCAAAAGGGCACACAACCAGTAAGCCAGCTAAAGCACTGCTGACTTGCAAGGACTTCTGGCTCAAATTCAGCACAAGATCCAGCTGTAACAACCACAAAAGGCACAGCATCTGTCAACTCTGTCCTCAAGGAATGGGCAACAAAGAGTTAAAGAAATAGGAAGAAACCATAATAAGTTATTAAATGTTTTATTCTTTAACAGGTTCTCTCTTGATTGACAACAAGCAAATAGTAAGGACAAATGTGAAAACTCCAGTTATGTTAGAAAGAAAACAAACCAGACAGCACAGAAAATGCTCATAGATGTCTGAAAGGGAAAAGACTCCAGCAATATAGATCAGTTAACAGCACCATGAAATGATCTAATGTCACTTCAGAGCTGCATGACACTGATCTCATCCCATTATCTGACCTGGCACTTAGCATTATTGTACAACAGAGAACACAAATCTGGAGATAAAAACAAAACAAAACACAAAAAAAAAAGAAGCCAACCCACCAAAAAACAATGATGGGCACTATGCCCCACTGCCTACTCACTTCTCCAAGAACGACTTGACCACCAGTCATGGTGCAGCCAGTCCCTTTGACAGCCATACATACAGAGGACCCGTGATAATTTGCGCTGATTCTTCCACTGTGGTTTATTTTTCTAGCTAAGCAGTAATGAGCTCTAATCCCTTGTTTCCGGCTTGAAGAAGGAAAGAGGGGGAAAAAAAAAAAAAATATTGCCAGCCTTAAAATGTCACTGAATTGAAGGGGCAGAATTTATCTCTCTTCTAAGGAGTGTGTTTGCTTTTCAGGACGCTTTCTGACCAGCACCAAGGGCTGGTTTTGGACTAGCTGATTTGCTTCTTTACGCGTTTGTTTTGTTTTGGGTTTATGTGAAAGGTAAAAAGTAGTTAAGCAGAATGACATATTACAGAAATCCTCTCCTATAGTTTATCTTTCAAGTGCAGAGATGTACAAAACAATTTAACAACCAAGGAAAACCACCTGCTGCAGCCAAAGCTTTACAATGGATTGATTTAATTTTTTGAATTAATGACTACTGAATGTAATTTTCCAGTGAGCACAAAAGCAAAATCCCAAAGCTGAAATATTTTCCCTCTGTGTATATGCGAGTGTCTATCCGTGACTTAAGGACAAAAACAGCTAAGAAGTTGAAGCATCTCTACAGAATACAGTAAGAAAGGACATTTGTTCTTGCATGCATAGATTCAAAAATGGAAAATATCTTAAAAATGGCAGTGAAGAATAAGTCTTTACTGTCTAAACAAAATACTGCTAGGGAACCACTTGCTTTGTGGCCAGCCTGATCACAGTATAAAAGTACAGAGTTATATTCTAAGAATTGGACAGAACATAAGAAGAGCTTATTTTACATGGAAGGAACAATAGTTTAGTAAATTCACGCATTGCAACTTCTGTCTTTGCATAGATTTGAATAAAGAGATGATGTGGAACAGAAGGTCAGAGGCATCTCTGAAGGTAGGAACTAAGCAGAACTGTGGAATGGATTTTAGGTTGGTTTTTTTTTTTCCCCTCGCAGGAAGCACTGAGGAAGAGGCAGATGGCAGGTCCTTATTTTCCGAGTTAGTCCTTCTGTAGTAAACAGAGAATCTTCTCATCCACAGTCTTAGTCTCAGACATATAAATAAGTCTTTGGACAAGTATTTTTCCTATACTCAGGTTGAGTTTCTTATCCCTAAAGATTTTCCTGGTGCTTTGGAAAGCCAGAGAGTTTTTCAAGTAGACAAGTCATCTCTCACACCCTCAGTTCCAACCAAGGGATCTATCTCCCCTCAAAACCCCACAAAACTTAGCTTTTGTAATCAGCTCTAATAATAAATTTAACTAGTATAGGGTTACACATAGCTGTTAATGCTTGCGCTATTTCTGTTTTAGCATGGGCAAGACTATTTTGAAACAGAGGCAAAAGAAAAACAAACATGCAGCTCAAACCCCTTATGAATGAACATGTTTGTATGGGACAGGTTTTCCTGGCTGGGAAGGATAAAGGCTGCTGCTTGGGAGCACTGAGAGATGGTTTATTGCTGGGGCAGAGATATTTATGAATAACCACTGCAAACATCTGGGGAAGGCAGGTGCTCCCACCCCTGGCCAGCCTAGACCACTTGACACTTGGAGCAGAGGCATGCAGCTTAAGAACACACGACTTTGCTTATGTTTCATTTTATTCCTTCAGCAGCTTAATGATTTGCAAAATCATGATTCATTTGCTTCTTGTTTGTTTCTGGATGAAGCAGTATATATTAATCGTTGGCAGACTACATGCAAAGCTGTCCTTTCCCTGTCTGCAGTTGCCTACTCAAGGTTGAGGTGGCTGGTGCTACTCAAGCAGCGACTTCTCGCACAGGTGAGGGGCACAGGACTGCACAGGTGCAGCAAAGTCCTTGGGAGACCATGATCCACACCACCGCAAGGGAATGAACGCAAATGAAGGAAAATAGCAACCTGTGATCAGGGCATGGAGCCAGATGACCTTTAAGCTCAAGCTTGTGGCTCTGATGGAGTTTGATTTGGGGCTGGTGCAGTAGCCTGAGTGTATAAAGGGGCTATAAAAGAAACTCACTCACCCCAGTCTTAAATTTGTTATGAGGCCTCACATTACTATTATTCAAAACTTGCTGAGATCTTTATTTGTATTACGCTGTGTACAGTGAGTTCCAATTACTAATAGTATCATTAAAAAATAATTAGCTGGAATAAAAATGCCTTTTGTTGGCAGACTGCTTGAGTTGTCTGAGGCATCTTCCAGTGACTTAATCTGAATTTTATGAAACTATCTTTCCAGTAAACCTCTGTGTGCTAATTAGCGAGAGTGAAAGAAGTTTCATCCTGGGGGCAGAACAGCAAAGCATGACCCTTAGTGAATGCTCTGAACTACTTCATCCTGAAGGACCCTGCCTGTGTTTTTTGACATTTGAGATAAAACTACAAAAAAAATAAAATGTGTGAACACTAATGGCTAATTAAGGTGCCTTCATTGCATCTTTGCCAACCCTAATACATATTTGCAGGCCTACGATAATGAATAAAGAAGAGTATATAATGGGAGGAGGGGGGAAAAGTGCGCTAACAGAATTTGGAGAAATCCATGCTAATGGCTGCGTGAATCTGTCAGAAGGCAGATGGAAAGGAGAATAGTCTGCAGCTGCAGTTCTGTTTTGCACATCATCCAGGAGCAGGTCACAGACTTCCTAGCGTGGCTTCTTACTGGAATCGCTCACCAATTAATTCCTGGCTTTTGTTCTAGTCTTTTGTTGAACATTAAAACGGGCACTGTTTTGACTAGACCGACAAGTTACCTAGCATCCCTCACTACATGCTTCCAAGTCCTGAAAGACCAGATTTAGAAAAACTTAAGTTTGCTTTGTAGAAAAATCACATGAACATACATAAAAGTGTTTAAGTATTTAGGTATATGAAGATGCACTGTTAATTCCAGTCTAGCAGAAGTGCAGCAATCAGTGCAGATGCCTGAATATGAATTAAAAAATAAACTCAAATTCTCCCATTTTTATTTTAAACACTCACTTCAAGCTTACTGTTTCAGACAGGTATTTTTTAAATTATGCTATGTCTTAGTGTGAAAATAAGTTCATTTTGGGGGAAAAAAAAGAAAAGGAAAAAAATGAAAGGATGGATGCTTGAGAAAACAGTGCAGAGAAACAAAGGAGGATAATTGGTTTTAAAATTCAATTAAAAATAAAGAGAAGAAATCAGCATTAACCTAGCTCTGAAAAAGACTGCTACAGGAACTGCTACTTTTTTTTTTTGTTAAGGGAAAATTTCACCTTTTGCTGCAAATTGGAAATCATTTGACAGGTCTCCTTATCTAATTGCTTTCTTAGCCATTAACAGGGGCAGGGCAGATAGGTGGTGAGATGGGAGGAGGGGGTAAAAGGTCATAAGACTCAAAAGAGAATTCATTGCATTAAAATAATTGTCACTCCAAAGAGTTACCTATTCTCAACACAACACAACTAAGCAGCATCCAAATTCGGATTATACTGAATACAAAAGTTGGTAAATTCAGAGTACTGTTAGAAGACAAATAGGAGAAGATACCGAGCAGTGAGTAAATTAACACCATCTTTTTTCCCCAGACTACATCTTTCATAAACGTTGGGGTCCCACAAGAAATCTCAGTGGGGAAGAAAAGACAGGAGATGTCTCCTATGTGACAAGAATTACAGCTGCTCTGCTCCACTGAGAGAAGCTCTAAAAAATTTCCACAGCTCAGCTCTTTCCAAATCGCATGAAGTTGACTTGATTTGCATGAAAGTGCAAATGGATTCATTCAGCTCAAACCCCCAAATTCTAAATCTGCATTAATAATGTATGTGCACAAACCCCACGAGCTGCCAAGAAACACCTGAAAAGTGTTTAGTGCAGTCAGGGTGGCGTCCAATCGATGTGCTGGAGCCATGCAAGGAATACAGCCTCTGACCCTCCAGTTGGTACAAATCCTTCCACACAGAGAGGGATAAATGATCCAAACCCAGGGATTCAGCTGGCCTTTCTGATGCGGTACGTAGCTGTTAGTTTGAGTGCACAGCACTGCATTATTCTCCTTCTGTGTGAATGTCATTTAGCATTCACATTACTCTAACTGTATGCCGTGCTTTATAAACACCTGTAACAAAGGATGTTCATCAATTACAAAAGAGGAATACACAAATGATGATT
>WHYT01017277.1:385081-407934 GCA_009806455.1 Tetrax tetrax
AAAAAAAAAAAAAAAAAAAAAAAAAAAAAAGACAAAAAAGACTGTGGTAGATAAATTCCAGTCTATGAACTTGATATTACCATTATATTGGTTTCCACAAATCAAATAAGCCTGCTTTTACCCAACATCAAGTCTGAGAAGATCCTGGCCTGTAGTACCACACTGCTCCACAGGTACTCCACCGCTGTTCCCTGGATACCTGCCATCACTGACCGGGTTCACAAGGAAAAGATAAACTGTGACTTGCTCTTGTCCACCGAGGCATTTGCTTTACATCCATTGGTCGCAAACTACACGTGGAGGAATAAAACCACCAATGTTCCAGAGAACAAAAATGGAGGAGAAAAATCTTGCTGTTACCTGCCAACCCCAAGAGGCTGGAGCCAGTATTAGAAAGTTTGAGAAAGCCTGAGGAAGACTCTCTTGAAAGTTTATGACATAATTTGGGAAGTTTGTCTACCCCTGGGATGCTTCTGGGCACTCTTATAATGGCTAGGTCTCAGGTTTCTTTTGTCTCCATCAAGTGTGAGGAAATCAATGGGAACATCTATAAAATAAGCTTATAAAAGGGATTTGGCCCTCTGATGTCAATTCAGGATATTTCACTCTGGGAATTAGTATTTTGTGGGGGTTAACGCACATGGCTCCCATTAATCACCATGGGTGCCATGTATATGAAAAGAGGCAAATAAACACACCAATAACATTTCCTCAGCCTCTGGGGAGCAGAGTGGTATTTCAGCACTCCAACATAATGAAGAGAACAGTACCCAAACTGCACAGCACAGTACATAAATATACTTATTGCAGATAAGGAGCTTCTGATTATTTTTGCTAGGGCTATATGTAACACCACTTTAAGTTGGATTAGATGTGTCTGCCTGACAGAAATATCACCAAACAAAAATCAATAAAGCTGTTAAAGAGCCCAACAGATTTATCACCTACGTATTACACCTGATACTTTCACATGTTCCACTCTGAAGTGCAAGCTTTTGTCTATTGGCATTTTCCAAATGTTAGAAGTTAAAAAGATTCAAAAGCCAGTATTTCAGGAAAAGGGAGGCTTAATGGTTAAATCAAATTAGACTCATATTAGCTGATATAACAGGAACACGTTCCAACAATTACTTTTTGACATACTAATCTATGAATGGAACATTCAATTGCAACACTTTTAAATGGCTGTTTTAGTTGTCTGCATGTGTTGAAAAAATAATCAGCTAGGATTGGGTGAGTTTCTGGATGAATAGTGTGAATTTCTACCTTCAAGGCAAATTTCCCTCCTAGTCTCCAAGGTAAGTAAAAGTCCATTATATGACAAGACTCACCAAAACTCTGGATGATTATTGCTTGCTATGGAGAAGTTTGCTATAGGGAGAAGCACTGAAGGGGGAAAACAAAACAAAAACAAAACACACAAAAAAAACCCCCCAAAACAAAACACACCCACAGCCCCAGGATGTACTCCAGAGCAGCACATAGCTACAGACAATCCAACATTCAGTCTTTTTGCAGTTCTACTGCTCATCCTGCATTCAACAGCTACAAATAATTGGCAATAAAGAAACATAGAGCTTCTGAGGGGCTATCCCTTGGTACACCATGGGACCAACCTGCAGAGAAGGCCTGAGCAGCTATGGGATGCATTCCTGCCCCTATCAAAAAAGCAGCAACCAAACCCTATGGAGGCAGTGTGGCTCAATGGATACAGGGCCATCTCTGCTACTGACCTGCTGCAGCACCTTCTCATCGCTGTTACTTGTCTTTGTCCATCCTCACAACATTGTTTTCCTTTTTAAAAAAAAAAATTCCCAAGGTCCAGAACTGCTTGGAAAGGTATATTGTGCAGTTTAATGCAACAGGGGCCATTCTCTTGGCTAAGGCATTTAAGAAGCATCATAACAAACTTACAGTAAGGATAGATGAAAACTCCCAAGCCAACATTTTTTACACTCCCCCTCTCTAGGGCTACACGTGCCAATTTCTTCCTGGCCATCTCTGGCAGGAATTGCATGTCTGTGTGATCTCTCATCCTTCAGCACTGCAATTATTTATGGATGTTTGATCTATAACATATTCAAATCAAACTCCTGTCACCTACATTCAAACTTCCACCTTTTTCTCAAGCGTCTCCTTCTCTTATTGGATTTTTTATTTGTTTTATTAAAGAACTAGAAGAAAATAAAAAGCTTACTCAAAGGACTTTTGACACTTAAATGGTCTCTGGGCAATAACGCAGTTGCTACCAATTCATCACCCTGTTAAGGAATCTTCTTCCAGAGCTCAAGACACTTAGCAGATATTAATGTCTCACACCACGAAAGCTATTATTCTGCACCCACATGTTGAGAAACTGAGGCACATCACTAGGGAATCAGCCCACCAGCTCACAGAGCAGGGCACAGATGAGGACGGAATCCAAGCCACCGTGCTCCTATTTATAGGTTTTTCCCATTAGATCTAGCCTAAGGCCACTATGGAACAGAACATCCCAGACAAGACTAGGTACATGCAGTCCCAGCCTTATGCCAACATAATGCTCAGGTAAGAAAATCCATTAATGTTACCATTACAAGTGGTAATACTAAATGCTATCACAATAATACAAACACTAGAATTAACACGTATACACCAAATGCAATCAGAACACTAATTAATTGCACCGCACTGTGAAAACCAGACCCCACTTAAAAAAAAATATTAAGACTTAGAAAGAGAAGGCGCACATGGGAATTGGACAAGAAGAAAGAAGACTTTGCTGCTTTTACAGATCGATAACAAAGACATGACAGAGTTAGGAACTGAATGCAAGTTCTCCGACTCCCAGATGTTACCTTAATTTGTAGGAATGTTCTTCCTGAAAATTTGTTTTCAGGTGAGCTTCTACAATCTGTTCGATCACAGCACTGCCCATCTTCCTTCACTTTCAGCTCTATGTTATATACGGTACCTTGGTTTTTGAATGTCTGCTCCAAGAGCTTGCTTTGTTTAAAGAATCCTATTAAGCTCAGTATGCAGGGTGAAGGTGTCATAAGCATTAGCCAAGACCATGAGAAAGAAAAAAAGGTTAAAAGAAATACATCCTAAAGTGAAGTAAATAATAAATGGGAAAAAAAAAAATCAGGCTAAAATGAAGTTAAAATGTACAGTCCTCTAATCTGCAGAATTTAATTTATCCTCCTCATGATCACATATTCCTTCCTTATTGCATTTCCTCTATTTAACTGATATTGATGTTGTCCCAAATGTAATTGCCCTACATTGGTGCCAACACAATGAAGCTCAGCTTCAGTAGTTTTCCAAAACTAACTTCCTATTATAATCTTTCCGATTCAATAATGCAGTCCTCCCCATAATACAATACGGATGACTTCTCATTTGTATGCACAGCTTCTATATTGCAAGAGCGGTACAGGATCACATCCAAACGTCTTATGGGCTTTTTATAGCGCCAGCACATTTGATTTACAGCTACGCCGGCAAACTGTTGTACTCATTACCATTGTAAGTCGAGGCACTTACATCCCTTTTGCTTTTTGTGTCCCTTGTATTATTGCAACTTTAAGAGGCTCTAGCGACAGATCATTGACAAAAATTGGACTTGTCTTCTATTTTTCAGCTTATAATTATCTCATTTTGAGGACAGAGAGTATTTCCAGTCTACAATGTGGCCAAAGCACTATTTTTAGTATTGATACTAAAATTTATGCAAACCACTTCTTTTTACTACAAAAAAAAAAACCAAAAAAACCCAAAAAAAACCCAAAACAAAACACAAATCATTTGAGTGCTTAACAGTTCCTGATGCGCTTTATACTATGGCATTTTGGTATTACAAAGTAAATTTCAGAAACTTGAACTGCACTTCAATGACACTGATGTTTATCTTCGTTTTATATGAACATCTGTATCCACAAGGGAAATTATTTTGTTAATTAGAGGACAGGCATGCTTTTGTTTCATTAGCTGACAGGGTCAAGGATTAGAAAGTAACATATCCTGACATGAAGAGATTTGAATAATTAAAAAAAAAAAAAAAAAAAAAAAAAAAAAGCAAATCTATGAAACACCTTTGCACACCTATACTGACTCAATTTTTAATTAGCACACCTTAACTTCATTCTTACATCAAGGAATTGAATCTACTTTAATTATAATTATGCTTGTCAAGAAGCCAAGAAGTAAAACTGTAGAACAGATAACCCAATAGTATCATTAGCCAATATATTTGAATGCAGAAAGGCTTGTCCTAGCAGAAGTTTTCTAGGCAGTAAAACCAGAGAGATGCTTAATATAAAAACTTTTCAGATAATTTTTTTTTTGTTTTTTTTCCCCCTTCTCTCTTAACCCGGTCTTCAAGAGAGTCATAGATCTAGTCAATAGTCAGGGAGATCATGAACTCCAAGTCATCAGAAAAGGCAGGCATGCAGGACTTAAATGATTTCAGAGGATCATCTTCACTCCATTGTGATTACAAGACAATGGGCCCAGATTAAGGCCTGATGTATGCTTAAGAGGGTTTGCCATATATTGTTCCTTTTTACCTTGAAGTGTAAGTAATGCTATTCTTACATACAAACTGATTACATATTCAAAGCTGCTACAATGGTTAGCAGTTAACCAATCCCCCTTTGCAGATTTTCATTTGGCTTCAATTCATAGGCAGAACCCATGGCTAGGAACAAGATACACACTTCAAGGTTATTTTCAGAGCCCTCATAATTTCATCTCAGATTTTGATCAAAAATTGCCTCCTTTTTTCAGAAGGAAAAAAAAAATTACTCACCTTTGAAATCACTGGTACCCTTGAAGAAATCTTTAGTTTAAAAAAGGATTATTATTACATGGTCTACACCTCAGTCTTTAAGAATAATTAGGATCTGTAGGGATTTCAAAATTATATTGAGATGCATATTTATCATAGCCAAGTTAATTAGCACTCTTCGCTAAGGACAAAATAATTAAACTAATCATATTTAATGAAATTTCTATGATAGTTGATGTCTCCAAGTAAGAAATCTAAAATACATTAGACTGATTTGCTACTAGGTGGATTTTTACTAATTAAATGTCCTTTTTCAATTTATGTTGAACTTCCTTTTCCATTTCTACTGCTATAAATTAAAGGGCATAAGAAGCTCCCAGTCACTTCTTCTAGTGTTTGCAAAAGTACTTTCAATTTCACATGCAAGTGTAATTTTTAGCCAAGCATTTATTTTTACATGCATATTTCCTGCATTAATTTTAATTACTCCTAGACACTCAAAAGCTTCTCCAGGCTGTACCAAAAGCCTGGGCATGGGGTGAGCCATCTTTCTCCCTCTGTTCCCACTTTGACTGGTATTGCCTCATCTCTCCCTGCTGTGGAAGCATCCCAGCTGTCGGATGCTTCCATGCATATCTTTGCCGAAGCCACAGTACAGCATTGTGCAAGTGGGGATAATGTAATTACCTAGACAAACTGCCTCTGTCCCATCTGGTATTTATTTAAATTAGGTATCAGTGTTAAAAACAGACTCAAAGTCAACACTGTTTTGATCTCTATCAACTCTGCAGCATTTCAAGTGACGCATTGCATGCACAAATCACTACGGGTTACAGCACATGCATTTTCTAACAAACTCAAGCCATCAGCAACTGCATGTGCTAACCTCTCCTCCGCCTCCTTGGACGCTTTTGAAGTATGGAAAGAAGAGATCCAAATTGGAGAATGTGTAAAAGTGAAATCAGAGTTAAAATATTGCACCTTTCTCTCCTTCTCTTGACTAGAGCCAGAATTAAAAAGTAATTTTTAGTTGTCATCTGACACCTTTTCTCCGCAGCACTTCTCCACCATATGGTGCAGCTCTCCTCCAGAACAGCTGAAGCCAGGGGAGATTAGGGTCACTGGAAGCATGGTATGGATCCAAGGTCATTTCAGATGCGCCATTTCTCCATTCAGCCAGCCTGGCTGTCCTATGAATAAGCTCTGGACTCAGGTCAAGTTCCTTGCTAATTAGGAGATACAATCAGACCAGATCTTTCTTCTTCCTTAGCCATAAAATGCAGTGACCCAGCAACCGGTTATGACACGACTCTACTGGAAAATCATTCCTTCAGAAAACACTGACTGGTGCAGAAAATAAAATTCAATACTACTGCAAGACAACTGCTTCAGGCAGGCTTATCGATCTGTTGATTATCTTTTTGTAATATACAGATATTGTGGGTTGCCACACAATGTTCATGAATCTGTTGGCTTTAAAAATCATGTTTATCTCTGTATCAGTACAAGATATGTAGAAATTACTAAATAGAGAAGCACAGCATTGATTTAATGGCTTTTACCTCCATATAACAGATTTGTTTTCAAGGCCTTTATATATTTCAACAAAATTTTTTCTTAGTGGTTTAAAAATACACTTGTTTTGCCTTTCTGCTGCATGGCACTCACAAGTGGGGTGTGAGTACATGATATGAAGCAAATGGTTTCACAAGACTTCATGTGTGTGCTCTTCATGGAGAAGAGCAGCACTAGCACGGTTAAAGCTCAAACACTGACTCAAAAAAAAAAAAAAAAAAAAAAAAAAAAAAAAAAAAAACCACCCAAACCACCACCAAACACCCCACGTCTTGCAAGAGTAGCATTCCACTCACCGCAAAGTTTCAGGTGCAAAGTTCCTTAATGCACCTATCCATTCAAACCCATACCCAAAAACCTATACATGAAATGATCTCCCACATTTTAAAAGGATGAATGCAAGCTGCACCAGGAGTAGAGGACAGACACTAGGATGATGAGAACTAATGAAGAACAGTCTTAAGAAATGCAGCTAAAAGACAGAGAAGCGTTATTTTTATTTTGCTACATCTTCATGATATATACAGATAGTACCAAGTACATCCACTCCTTAAGATATCAAAAGGAGATTACTTTGTTGGTAACTACTATTGCACTTTCAGATGAGTAGCTGATGCACTGGGGGAGAAGAGCTCAAAAATAAAAAAAAAAAAAAGTATTCCAGTGATGTGATGATTTTTTTTAACTTCTATACCGCTAGAATGAAGGAGGTAGCAGCTTCATCAGCAAAAAGACTGAACCCAAGCTAGGCATTAACCAGTTCCATCACAAAGAGAAGTCTCTGTACTCTAAGAGGCAAAACCGTGAGAAACTTGAGGAATTTTAATATTAGAAACTGAGGTCTCTACCAAACACAGTTTTAAGAGGAAAAAGTGGGCACCTTCAGCCAAAATCCAAAAAGGGACAGACATCACTGTCCAAGCAATTTACTCAAGGTTGCAAGCTAAATCTGCAGCAGGGCATAGGAAGCAAGTTCAGACAAAACCAGGCAAGCAACTAATCTTTCCTCTCAAGAACAAATTTCCTTGCTTTTCTAGCAAGGATAGAGACAGAGAGCAGTCAAGGGCCTGACTGCCAGAGAAGCAGAGCACTGGGAGCTCAGGCTGATTACTCTCACCCTTGGCAGAGCCAGCAATTGCGGACAGGGCCCTCTGAATCCCCCACAGCTGTGCAAGGGCTCCACTGGTAAACAGTACGTGCACATATTAGCTGACGGGGACGCTTCCATCTCCCCTTTATTTATTGGGCTACGGCTTCGACCCTCCCATTAGGCTGATCATTGCCTGCTTCCTCATTACACTGCTGTCACACAGTTTATTTTCTTCGATTTATTTTCTCACATATATAACACCCAACAACCCAGCAGGTTCGCAGTATTTTAGTGACATGTAAACCAGAGGGAGACATTAACATGTAGAGATCACATATGCTGGTATTTAGCTTAAGGACTCATGAGTTTCACTGAAGCATTATATGAAACGAAAAAGTGGTGTATCACGTAGGTGACCAGGAAGGGAGAGGCTAATCAAGCAGTGCTTTGGAAAGCTGACAGAGCTGACTTCTGCTACACCTGAAAACTTCTTCCTTTTCATTAGTCTTTCTCTGTTGACAGAGCATTTCCACTGGGTATTAGAGCTGTTCTCTGACCACAGGCTTGGAAAAGACAAGAAACTTCTCCTCTCCTCCACCCACACTTAAATCTGAAGGCTGTGGAAACCTGCTTCTGGGGTTGACTTTATTTCATTCACAGCAAAACCAGTTACACTGTGAAGTGTTACCAAGTAAGTGACATATTAATTATTGGGATAATAACAACAGACCCAAGGTCACCAAGTCTCTTAACAACACAACATACACCTGTATGCTAGCGGGATCCATCTCTGCCAGGGAGACAAGAGTGTCATATTAAAAGAGCTCTGTCAAAAAAAGGATTGAAATAGCTGCTGCAGCTGTGAAGAATTTTTCTTCTTCTCCCTGTTAAGCACAGAGCTGCACTCTGAGTCTCACTGCTCAAGTTCAATAAATACTAATTGGCTACTGGGAACTCAGGTGGAGGAGGGACAGTCGTACTGCTTAGTTTTAGTTATCACCCTCAGCTGCTTTGGTTAGCACCTATACCTCTGAGGCTCTCACCCAAGCTGCCAGAGGGGCTACCTGTCTGCTTTGACTGCAATACATAAAGCTAAATTGGACAAACAACCCTTCTCCAGGTGCAGTTCATGAAAAGGGAGATATTAGGTAAAGATTTATAACCTAAACATAAATTTTGCCAAAGCGGTAAAATGTGATTTCTGTTTTTATTTCCCTGTGTGGCAGCAGTGACTGAAAATCCCTTTACTTAGGATCTTACTGTCCATATGCTGCACAAAGACACATCTCTCACACAGGAAAAAAACCCAACCACCACCACCAACAAAAAAGCATAATTGTTTATGAAATTCAGCACAGATGTATCTGAAAGCGTCACACAATCTACCCAAGAAAATGGTCTTGGGAGAGCCAGTTCACAGAAGCAGAGACCTTTAGGAAAGTGTAACAAGCTGAAAAAGGAGCCTGACACCAAGAACAGGATAAAATGATGGTGTTTCTCTCTCTCAAGATACTCTGGTAAGCTTTAGTCCCCACGGGAACTAGAGAAGCACTGCCGTGCACACAAATCCCGAAAACTTCACAGCAGAGACAGGCATCACCGGATACACTGAGCAACAGCACCAGTCAAACCCGAGGAAAGCTTCCCTGGCAAAACAGTCTCACAAAACTAAACTAAAAATACAACACGGAATTACAACAATGTACCTTGAGGAACATCTATCTTATTAAGAAACATTGATTCCAGGCTTCACCTTTGTCCTCTAGGTCTAGCTTACAACCATGGAGAGAGTTTTACTCACCCAGGCATTGCTGCCCATGCAACTAATGCTCTGCTTTCACTTATATTTGGAGTTCAAAGGTTGTTTCTTCCACCTCTTCTCCCTCAGGTCACATACCTCAGGCTGCCCTGGCTCCAGCTCCTTATTGCTGTAGCTCTTCGCAATTTCCTCCTGCTCAGCAGGGCCTGGGCTGGGGGTAATTGGTGTCACCTGTGTGGAACAGCTATTTCTTCTTAAGGAGACAAGTCCTGCATTTCCACAGCACCCTGGGCTAGAAGCACAAGCTCAGTTCCTTTCTGATGTGACTTTTTTTTTTTTTGCAGGTATTTGAAAGCCAAGAACTGAGTAAACATGTTTGGGCTTTAAATTGCATTTGCACATTGAAATAAAATGGCTGTTAAGGGTCAGTCTCCTGAAAGTCTAATCTTGCAGCCTGTCACTACAGACTTTGTGATATCTTTCAGTTCGTATCTTTGCTAATCGTGGAGGCGTTGAGGCCGGAAGAACATCCCTCAGTTTCTCCCAGTACCAGCCCTGTGTGGGACTGAAGGGGGATCTGCTTGGCCCAAGATGGTGTCCACAGCAGTGGCACAGTGCCCCAAGAACGGGCCTTCACTTCAGCTGCTTTCCAGCCCTTCCAAGGGCAGGTGCTTTTATAGCAAGCTTGAACCCCACACAGTAACCAGCAGCAGGGTTTCCTTTTATCTTTCTATGCTCTGGAGAAGCAGCTTACGGACCAGGCGGGCAGGCCCCAGATGAAAGGCAGCCATGGGGCACCTCAGCCTATGCGGGGGTGAAGGGAACTGACCTCTGCTAAATCCACAACGGTCTCACACCAACAGTCTAAAAACAGCCAGGAGCTGCTCCGCGGGACCCCAAAAGCAGGAATGAGCCTTTCTTTCCGAAAGCACTTGTACCTATGTGAACCTGTGTGTCCCTGCTGAGGTGCAGGGAAGCCCGGCATCTGGGTTGAAAGCACCACATCACCTGTTTTCAGCATTTCCTTATGCAAGCACCTTCCTCTTTGGCTGTTCCATATTAAAAGGTAACAAATCTAGCAAAACTCAAAAATATATACAAGTTTGTCAGTTGCACTGATCTCATAATCTGCAACATAGATATATGAGCAAACTAATTCTTCTCTAGACAGTTTTTCTCCCATGCAGTGTTTTAATTTTTGTAGGTTAAGTGTTGTATGTCCTTCCTGAATCCCACCACATGCTACTGCAGCATCTGCTGTCACTGCATGAGTTGACAATCATTCTGGTAAGCCAGTCAGTCCAAAGTATAAATTCATATGCAAAAGTTACATTATTCCTGTAAGCAACTTATGTTATGAATAAAGCCCTAAGACAGAACTCAATTCTCCATGCAAAGCCAATGTGCAAACTCCTAAATTAAAAAGAAATCTCAGGCAGGTGGAAGTGCTGTTTTGGGACCTTTCTGGGGTTGTGGTTGCCAAGGAAACCGCTTCCTCTGTGCCCAGTCAAAGGCACTGGCTGTTTGGAGCCTCATCCCAGCTACGCCTGAATATGCTGTAGCATCAGAATGGAAGGGAGACTGCTAGAAATACTCCGATAAAAGAAAAAAAATATTCAAAATAAGAACCTCCAAATGAAAACATCTCTCCCTAAGAAAAGGAGGGGAAGCAGGAGCTGTTCTTGTGAAGCTTGGGGTCTGCGGTTGCCGAATCCCATAACAGGTGACTGCCTCTTACCTTCAAAGACGAAGGCAGAGGCACTCAGGGACGGCTCTTTGTATGTGAAGCACTCTATTAGTTAAAAGCAATGCAGAATAAACTGCAAAAATTTAAAGGATGTTTCTGACTTAAAAGTCACACTCCTCCCTATAGTTTTCACCTGTTGTTGTAGAAAGCACTGTTACAAGAAGTGTCAGGAAAGAAAAAAAAAAATTCCTCTTTCATTACTACTTTTTTCAGTATTTGCTTCTTGTACGTAATTACCTAGTTCTGTGTTTTTCTATGAGTTCTACGCAGACATTGGAGAGTCTCAGTAGGAGTTATTTTTTTTTGGTCTAGAGCTGAATTATTTCCAATGTTACTGATTAATTTTGCACGAGGAATAAGAAAAACAATTGGAAACCCACGAGAATGAGGAGGACATCTCTCAAGCTTTGGCTTGATCTTGGTGAAACTGCTTAGTTGCTGCTAATATCTTTGCTTTTCTGACATTGATTTACATTAGAATCATAGCAAAACAATTCCAGTTTAATGGATTAGCCTTCATTCCTTGATGCATTCTTGATCTAAAATTAATAGCACCCTCAGGTTACTTTGTTTTTCTACAAGTAGCTTGTATTAGCTTCAACATATTGATGTAGCTCCAATGTATTTAGCTAGCCCTCACTTTAATACAAGCCAATTTTACGGTCACCCTGCATCTATCTAAAGTCAAAGCCAGGGCAGGAGATTTACATAAGAAACGTAGGAATGAAAAGTGATACCTAATCTGAGTTTTCTTGTCAAAATAAGAGGGAAATACAAATAAACAGTATAAAGTAAAACATCCCAAACTCTTTGGACCCTAATGACCACTACCATCTCTTAAACAAAGATGTGCTACAAGGACATGTCTAACATGTTTAGTGGAAGAAAGGGAAACAGCCATCATTCTAAATGTCATTTGGCCTTTGAGAGCAAAAGCACTAGAACAACAAGGGAAAAAACCCATCCAGAACAGAGCAATTCTTTAATCTTTTATTGGGGAGAAGGTTCCAAAATAATTTTAACTTCACTGGCAAGATGCACCTAGAGACAGAAATGGCTGGTTTCTTGTATCTGCCAAAAGGCATGTGCTACGCCTTTATTACAGCTGCTTCATAATGTCTGAGAAAGTTTAAGTAATTATTTGTAATGGGAAACAAAAGTTCAGACAGCTAGTGCTACATTAATAAATGGAGAAATAAAAATATTTTTAAAAATTATTTCTTCAACCTTTGTTTATTCATTAAGAGAAAGCCCTATAGATGAAAAACTGGGGGCAATTGTTAGAACCAATCCCGGAATGAAGGTGAAGGCCAAGCAGGCAAGCATGCTAGCTTGTAGAAAATTTCAGGGAATGTGACTGAAGAAGCTGCTTCCCACCAGGCTCAGAAGCTTCACTGGACAGGAATTCTCTGCTTTGTCCCTCCCAAGACCTGCCAGTTGCTGATAATGGGCTTTCCCTTTGCACCAGCTATGGCTGCACCTGTTTTCCTTGAAATTCTCTGAAACTCTCCGGTCATCCAAATGGCTTTTTACATTCCTGTACCATTTGACGGAGCTAGGAACTTCTGAAACCACTCTAAGATCATTACCAAAACAGTTCTGACTCCCCGCCTCTCGCTTCTTTAGCACCTTTGTGAACACAGCTAGGTGGATGGGCATCAGACAAACCCTCACCATCCTGCAGGATTATTCTGCTATAAACCGGTGTAAATCATGGAAAGCTTAGAGACCATTGCTCCAGCTTTGGGCACATTAAAGCTGTTCAAGCTATTCAGACAGAAACCACGCTCCAAATTGTAGGACTTCTGGCAGATTTGTTAGTACAGATGCAGAAGTCCTTCACAGACAGCTGTTTTGACATTCTGGTTAGGAAATGGATGCCACACACGCAGAGCTTGGTGCACATGCTAGCTCCTTGGCAGAAGCAGGCTCAAGTCCATCTGCTGTGTGTGGCAACTTGCCAATTCACATTGCAGATTACAGGCTTCAGTTTGATAGAGGAACACAACAAAATCATAGTTTAAAAAAGAGCCTGAGGAAAAAAATGCACTCTTGAGAGACATGAGGAATAATAGAAATGAAAATCCTAAGAAATACTCTTACTTTGTTTTTTTTTTTCCTAATTAAGTAAATAATTCTGTATTTGGATACTGCAGTGTCCAAATTCTGTAATCTGCACACTGCAGTGACCAGGCATAAACACAACATTTGCACCACGTGCAACTGTAAGCGTGTTAGTATGTTATTGAAGCTTCATTCTATGTCTCTATACAGAAAGCTGCTGTTCTGGCAATGCATATTGTGCTCTGGAGGAATGCCACCTAAGGAGAACTTCTTCATTCTCAGAATAAAGCATTTTAAGAGTTGTTGGAGTTGATTCTGCCATACTCCTCCAAGTATGTGTCAGAAGTCTATAAAGCAAAGTCTATAAAGCAAAGGGGCTGTGAGTTATGGTCAGACAATAAGTCCTACCAAACTGACAGAAACACTTACAGAAATACGTCAGTAGGAATTACATTCTCTTTTTTCTGTTAAAGGTCACAATTCCTTACATTCATTTTAACAATTTCAAGTACTGATCTTCCCCTTCCCCTCCCAACCTCCTCCCCTAAACCAGAGACATCTATTGTTTATAAAACAGTACTTGGGTGTATGACACCTTGAAAACATTCCAGGGAACAGGCTACTTTCCCTGATAAACAATTGATGCATATTATATACATTATAGATATAATAACATATGGTAAAGTGAAGGGTTGCAATTTTAAGAACTGAAAAAAATGACAACTCATTATTATCACAAGTGGGTGATATTTGTTCTTCTTTCTCAAACTCCTTGACCTGAGAACATGAAAATGTGAGAATGTCAGCCTACCTTAAGGAAAAAATGGTCAACCACTGCCACTCCTTGTTACATTTCTAGTCCTTTTTTTTTTTTGTAACAGAAACTAGATAAATATTTAAAACATTTGAACCAAAAGATTCTAAAAGCGTGAGATGAGAAGTAATAGGAAATAATTTGTCCTGGCTTTCAAGCCCATTTCACGGTAGGAAGGGAGAAACTAGGTGAGGAGTAGTCAAATTTTGTTTTTTACTGTCTGCAGTTTTTTTACCTAATTTTGTTTTTTACTGTCTGCAGTAGGGAAAGTTTATAGTTATAGGGAAGCCATTAGCTTCTAAGGAAAAAAATAAAATCTGCATAGCATACTGATGTGCTGTCTTTACATTCCCAGAGAAACTGTAGTTTTTTCAAGGAAGCAGTTTTGCTTCCAGGAAATCTGACATTTCAGAGAAACATTTTCACTTAATCACATAAGCATGAGAGGAAACTGGATTCAGTTTCTTTCAGGCCCCTAAACTCTGACACCACATCTCTTATTTTCTTTCAGTTAATTTCCTGGAATGATGATATGTCACAGAGCAACCTGCTCTTGGTGCCAGCAGCAATGGTCAGGATATTTGTTGCCAGTTATGGATTAATAGAGCAATTCTACCATTTTTCTAAATTACTGTAAGACATTTACAGTCAATGCCTCTTGCTCTTAAAAATACTGTCCTTGGCAAAGATCCTTTGCATGTATATGCTTCCTTTCAACTACCTCCCATCTAGCCTGTGTTAGTGAAACAGTGATATGGCTTGATAAGGTTCAAATTCTGATTTTTAAAGATAGATTGATGCTGATTTTGTTTTATTTTTGATATATAAACATCTTGTGAGATCCCAAATTAGATAAATTAAAGGATGAACTTCAAAGCAGTGAAGCAAGCTGGCATTAAGGACACTAGAAAATGTTACTGACATTCTATGTGTGACAAGACCGAGGCAGAGATGCTCTGAACAGACAACTGTAAATGGCCATTTGCTACAATTTTGTCATCATCCCCCGGGAGTGACAGGGGAAGAAGTGAAGGATCAATATGACTAGTGGATGTCTTTCTCCAGTATATTACTATCGTTTAGCTAAAGCTGATAAATACTGCAACGAAAGTGCCAAGAAGGAAAAATGAGAAGCGATAAGACTTACTGCAAATTAAAATGAATAATAATGTATATATATTTAAAAAGCTGTTTTAGGACATGTTTTGAGATGTGCTCAGATATCATCAGGCATATTACTATAGATGAATTGTCAGCAAAGATACCAATGTGCACACATGCGTAAGAAAAGTTTTGAAAGTTATCAGTTACATGTCATCAGTGAGGAAGCATCAGAGCAGAAAACGAGGGGGGGCAGTATCCCTTTTCTTCCTTTTTGGCATGAAACACACTGAGCTGAACACAGAATTTATTATCCTCCCACTCTGTCTTTGGACCCCAAACTCCTTCCTTAACATAGAATTAGCAGCAGATCAAGAAATAATTGCTTAGACACACCAGGAGACTGCCCTGGGAGCAGCACCACAAGCAGCCGTGCTACACAGCTGCAGCAGACCAGCCATGAGGTGCTGTTGCTATTTCTGCTAAAGAAAAGTTTCCTCTAAGAAATCACTGCAGGGATTGAATAGTGACAGGAGATACAAGTGGCAGAAATCAGACATCTATATATGGCAATACTATACCGGGGGCTTAATCATCTCTCTACTTATTTCAGCTGCCACACTGAGGCAACAGTGCACAGGAGAAACATCACTAACTGAGTGTCAAGATTTCAAATGAGTTATGATTTCTTTCTTTGCTTATACAGGCAAGTTATATTCTCTTCTTCTGAGCCAGGCAAACACTTCGTAGAGATTTTGCTTGAATAACAGTCAGGGGTCCCTGAGCTGTGGGACCCCTCAGTCTAACTTGTAGTCACAGAAAAATCAAAGAAAGAAGAAAGCCAGGAATGATGTTTCTCTCACTACATAAATTGCTTCCCCTTGATGTCCACATATTAATAAAAAATTATGTTGGCATGTGCTACAGAAACTAAAATTTCCCCATACTTTTTTATATTCTTCAAATATAAATGATTAAAGTAGAACGGTTAGACCTGAAAGAGTCCCCAGTCTCATCTAGTCAAAGAAAAGACAAAAACATTTCTAGGTCAAGATTTATTTCATCCTTAAGTAAATACTGAAAATGTCAAATTAATCTCTTCTTCAAAGCGTCAGCTGTAAAAGGACCATAAGACAGCAACTAACTGAGCAACAGGCACCTGTCTGGTGGATGGTTCACATTAGGGAAACCTATTCCCCACTATTCCTGAAGCAGTCATTCCAAGGCTAGTCTTATCAAGGAGACTTTTCGGGAGGTCACTTTTTCTGCTAGCACCTCCTACATGCCAGTGCAAATGTCTGCTATCTATAAAACCACCTTGAAGAAAGGCTCACTTAGAGTTCTTTTAATTGTTATTAGCTCACTGAACTGGACTCAAACCTAATTTGAGAGGGACATACAAGACCATTTCTACTTTTTGCAGGATACGACATCTTCCCATTTAACAGTGTCTCTATCCAACTGCTTTAGTTCCAGCCATACAGTCCGGTAAATTGTTCCACGGAATTATGACAAGAGTTACCTGGTATTTGACCTGTTATAGTGTTGACCTATTTCTGAGCTAGCAAGGGGTTTAGTGTCAACAAGAGCTTTTGTGGCAGCCATGGAAAGATATTTTCAAAATGCTCCACACCAGCTGCTACTTTCTAGCCAGTAGCTGCTAGTGCAAATTAATGTTTAAAACATGTTTTGATTTAACCAAATGGACAGCCCTCTTGCAATGTATTGCTTTCTGAAAATAGCTGAGCGGCCATTATGTTTTATGTTAACTATTAAAACATTAGGGCTGCATTATATAGTTATAGTCCAGTAAATATAAATTTATACGCATGTTTATCTGGTTGAGCTCATTACCACTCTTAACATTTGAAAGGTGGAAATTCTTTCAGTTTGACAAACAGGAAACGAAGAGGCACAAATGCATTGAGCCTGTCATTTTCAAAAGACCAGAGTAAGTCCTAAGCCTGGGAACAAGGCACTATCATTTTTAGGACTTGTTGAAAATCCCAAGCCTATCGCTCCTTTTTCTTTCAAACCACTGGGAACCAGTGATCCTCATTTTCCAGCTCATTTCAACTAACAAAGTGAGGTTGTACCACTTAGGGCAAACTGAAGACTATAACAAGAAGCAGCTTTAGAGAAATGGGTGTCCATCCTCTTCAATAGTCTGGGTTTTAGGGAAATGACTAATGAAGATGGCACAGATGCTATGTTTGGTGACACACAGTGTTAGGTTTTTGGATATGGACATGTCATGTGTGATTGGGCTTGAGATGTGCTTCCAATAAATTTTTGGCAAAATCCTCTATTTTATCTCCATCTTTTGTGAAGCCAGATTCATGCTGGTATAAAACAGAATGAGTTTGACCCAAACAGTCACTTTTTCTGTGGTCTGCTTCTTTGTATTCAAGCTATGATTCCAAGGTCTGACTTTATGAACAGGGGAACAGATACGCATGTAGCTCCTGTGAAAGGCTACATGAATTCTGGACTGCTGCAAAACTCTTTAATATGTGGGCTGTGATCAGAATCAATCACTGGGCTATTCATCCGATGCTATTCAAAGGCCCCATAAAGTATGCAAGTAACCTTCATTTCAGAATTTCAATCAAGCTATTTATTGAGAACCGTGCTGTACCTTCCGGTGTAAAAAAAAATTGTGAGGGATGGAGTGGGGCTATAAACTAAATTAGCTCCCAAATAGAAAAAGGTACACTAATAATGAAAGTGTATTTAATAAAAAAAAAAAAGACAGAAAAAAAGCATCATCTAAAAATCCCACAAATTCACAGCCAGAAAATTCAGCTTATTTAGGTGCTTCAAATATCAGATTTCACCTTACACACAGGAAATAGCCAATATAACAGGTGACTTAAGGTACTCAAAGCTAGGATAAAATACAGGGACTAAGATTTTTCAAATGAAACCTAAGGGAAATCAGTGCCAGTTTTCCATTGCTCATCAGAGACAAATTCCTTTTTTTTTTTTTTTTTTTTTTTAATATGACCCAGTCAAAAAACTTCTGATAGTTGCTTAAATGCTAAAAGCAGTGGTTTGATTGCCATAAACACTGGGGGACCCATGGCTCTCTGTAAAGCCCAGAAAGGCGTCACTGATGAAGACCATTTAAAATCCAGATTATAAGGGTCTCAATTGGCTCTCATTTTTTAAGAAAAAAGAGTCTGCTCTCATTTTTTTTCATTTAAATTTTAATTCCTGACAGTAAACTTGATTCTCACTTGCAGAAGATTTCTTTTAGTGGAATAATACTTCATTTCCTATCATTCCCATTGAAAGAAGAATCAGACTTGTATCACCCTGTGCTTGAAATTGGTCACGAATGAAGACTCTGGTGTGTGGTTCAAAAGTGGTTGAAGATTCTGGTTTGCCTTAAAAATTAGAAAATACTGCAGAAAATTATGCCTTTTTTTCAGAATGGAAACTCATCCTTGGTTTTCTAGAAGGTAGTATCTGATCAGGCAAAAGAAAATAGAGTAAGTCTAATTCTAAGCAGCAGTATTATTATTTGAGCTTTTCATGGCAGGCAAAGGGAAAGCTACTAAGATTGCCTAGAACTAGAAATAAAAGTGAATTCGTGTCAAAATATGACCCAAAGTCCCACTCATCCCGACTATCCTTTGTGAGAATAAATTGATAATTCTATAAGGCTTTGAAGAAAAATAGTGTAACTGCTTGCACAATTACCTCAGGAGAACAGGCTGTACCCTGCCTTCCCTTCAGCTGCTAATCAGACTGTCTATAATGAAAACACAGCTCCCTCTAAAATCAGTGAGAGGTCCATGCCCTGCCATAGGATTCCCACTGTACCTACACTGCTAGAATGGACTGACTTCCTACCTTAGATTCCTAAATCTAGATGCCTCATCAATCAAATACCTCATCCAAGACCTGAATCTGGGCTTAAATGAAAGCATTAACCTAAAGGTACAGAGCAGACAACAAATGCAACCATGTCTGTCTTACCCAATAGAATGCCAAGATTTGAAATGAGAAATCAATGTGGTAGTCTCCTCACATTACCCATTATTGTCTTAAAATCCCAGTACTTCCAGGAATTATTTTCCCCCAAGCAGTAATCAGAACAACACTGCAGTCCAGAGTTTCAGTAAGATGTAGACATTATGGTTAAACCAGACGATGTCAGAGAAGTAGAAACATTAAGGGAAGAGACATCATGAAGGGCTTTGCATCATTCCATCGAATTTTCATTGTAAAAACGTGAACTTAAATCTCAAGTGTCTTGTTAGGCAAGTTCAGCAAATGGGAAGCTTGAGCAAATGAGTTCCACTTTTGCTAGCTAAGATTGTTTTGGCATCTGGAAATATGCTTTGGATGGTAGGAACATGGTTAGGAATTTCAATACCTTTTTTCTTCCCCCGGTCTTGTAAGACCCCCCTTGAGAAATGCCTTCAGACTATTGCATTTGTATTACTGGGCGCAGATCATTTACATCTAATCTTCCAGTGCTGTTAACAAAAGCTCGGCTAGCATGTGCAAATGTAAATAACATTTTTTGATGTGAAATCCAGGTTTAACAACATAACAGGCTTCAAAGGGGGTTTAATGTTAGCAATGTCTGCCACACTGGTTTATTAAACTGCTTTCTATAAGAGTTATTGCTTTAATTTATTCATCCATTTTGTCTGCAGCAAGCCCTGTTTCCCCCTTCATTTACCAAGATACTTTTTAAAAGAAAATATTTTTAGAAGGACAAGTGAGATATAAACCAGCAGATACAGGAGTGGATACAGTAATGTTAACCTAGACGTTGTGATGGATGCCTTTATGCCTAGCCTGGTTACTCTCATCTCAGAGAGATCTGGGTTCAGGTATTCTGTTCCACCTTTGACAAAGGAGGTTTCTTCACACCATTAAGCTCAGCATCACAACCTGCACGTAAGTCCCGTGGCAAAGCACAGCTGGCGGGCTGTTTCTCAGAAAAAGTCATCTGGGTGCAGAAGGGGATGGAACCCCAGCATGGGAGTCCATTGAACAGCTCAGAGCAGAGTCTGTCGAGCTACAGAATATCCACAGGACATCAGAACATAAGACTCAGTAGGGTGTCTTCCAAAAGACACTGTTCTCAAGCAGTTACAGACAAAAAATGAGAAGAAGAGAAGGGCAGTGAGAGAAGGGAAAAGAAGAAAAAAAAAAAAGGTACAATTATTTCAATTTATATTATTTTGAAAAGCCTCCCTCACCCTCCAGTAGTTTAATTTTCCATTACATAAAAGTGGAAGGAGAAGAAAGAGAATTATGTGATCGGTGGGGTTTTTTGCTCAAACGAATTTCTGCAAAACACAAGATGTCCAAGCCCCTAGCTATGAAGGCATTTTTGATGTATTTTCGCTGTTGGAGTTTGTATTCTAACATATGTGCAGTGCCTGCTTCAAGCCACAAAGTCTTGAAAAACTCATACCTGTAAACAGTGGTTTCGGTCATATAAAACTCAAAGCAACATAACGCTCACACTCAAGCCTCCTTTCTCGGAAGCTCAGCTGAAGAAGCAGCAATGTCCAACATTGCTTCTGGATGCACAACAGCCTCTTAGGTTTAGATGAAACCTTTTGGTGGGAGAATAAGCACTGCAACTTTGTCAGACAAATCCGGAGAATGCTATGTTTATTTTCAGGATGAGGTTGCTGAATTCACACACCATGCCTGACCTCAAGAAGAGAAGTAGTTCTCCAGTTACTTGTGAGTGGTTCTGGATAAAACAGTGAGCCAATCTCCTCTGAAAACAGAATCACATTGTGCTACAATGTTCACATCCATCAAAAGTAAAATCATAGTTTGTAAAAATTACATTCACTTTTTTTTTTTTTTTTTAATAACAGAGAGCAAAGAGAACGTAAGAACATAAAAGGCAAAGCCAAAACATCTCATTTTAGTATTTTTCAAATGGAAAGTTTTGATTGTTCTGTATTTTTCAATATTGCTTTATACATCGTCTAATAGAAAACCGAAATAAACAGAAAAATAATGTTTCTGCCAGTAAGAAACAGATCCACTTCCTCCAATGTTTTCAGGCTTTTCCTTCATGGACAAGCCTGAAATTTGGGTGGAAAAGAGGATTCAAAGGAAGCTGATGTTTTGTAGATGGAGGTTCCCATCATCCACACAAACTGAGCAGCTAGAGCAATCCTCATCAAATCAGAAATATGAAAAAAAAAATCATACTTTGAACAGATAATTTCAGAGAAAAAGCACTAGATGGTATATTAATAGTTTTCACTGCAAAGCTTTCCTGCACTTCAGAATGAGATAGTATATTGTAACGCATAGGTTTCCATGGCAAACATCTAATTTCAATACAGAGTATGCTAAAAATGTATCTCGCTGGTAGTAGCTAATGCTCAAGGACTGTAGAGATCACTTTCCTCTCTTCAAACTACATTCACAGTTATTTAGTATAAACAGACATTAGAATGGATGCAGAATTGTAAACTTGTTAAATGAATCTCATCTACATTCAGTGGTACACAAAAGCTGAGAAATTTGCTGCATTATGCAAATATGCATTTTTTTTTTCCAAATGTATTCCACCTTTTTCTGAAAAATTCCCAAGCATGTTTACTTAATGTGGTGAGCTGCATGAGCAGAACCAACTTATTTGTATTAGTTTGTACTAATCTTCAACTTTTTGGCTCCTGCACCTGCCTCGCTACCATAATATTAGTATTAGTGTAACTAAGGCACATCAAAAAATGTGAGGTGCTCCACAGGAGGTGGGCAGTCTAGATGGACAAGAACATTCTCCTATTTAACAGATTGCTTGATTGAAAGGGAAGAAAAAAATCAAAGGATCACAAGTAAGATGCACACAGTGCCTTGTCTTTCACTTATTTTAGAAATTACACACAGAGGAAAAAGAATTGTCTGACTAATTCGTCTTCATATAAAACTATGAGGAAACTATAGTTTGCTCTAACACAGCAGGTTGGCTGCAAAGCAACTATTAAAACACAGGCCTTACCATTTTTAGGTCAGCATCATAGCTATTGAATCATGTCTCATCCCACAGGTAAAAATATTGACCTTTATATTTGTTTGTACAATACTAGAGAAATTAGGATCTACTCAATTTAAGGCAATGAATTTAATTTAGATCTCAAATAGTTTTTCACTTAGAGCTCCAGAAATCCCAGAAAACACTTCTAATTTGCCCTTTTACACAAAATAAAAGCCAGTAGACAGAGTGATTACATGCGGATTTAAAAAACAAACAAATAAAAAAAAGGAGCTTCCAAAACTGTCCTAGACATAAGCAGCAACAAAGTCTATTTTGCTTCATGGATGAATGACTAAATTGTTTTGGGAAGTCGGCAGTTCAAAAATAAATTGAGAACAGTTTCCAGGCTGCTATTCAAAACTTGTCTCCCTTTTTATTCATCACGATCCTCAAAGACTTATTTTTCCTTGCCACTTTCTTCACCAACTTGGAAAGTTATGCCCGTTGATAAGGAGCCACATTCTGCTTCTCTCCAGCTAAAATAATGGCATTTCTGAGCAGAACAGCATCATCTCAGGGAGCTGAACAAGAGACAGACAAAACCAGCACAGACTAAAAAGATCATTTTTGCTCCATTTCCAGTCCTAGAGCATCATTCTGCTTGCTGCTGGGAAGAATGGACACCAGTGGAGAAAAAAAGGATTAGGAAATCAAGCAGAATATTTAATACAGGAACAAATTTTCAAGCAACTAATTTATTCCAGCATTCAAGACCGCATATTGGAAATGAGATAATGAAGGAAGGAAATACTTGAAGAGATGAAACGGTTGGTGCCCAACCAATGAGATGGGTTATTATGTTAGCGTATTTCATTATCAAAGACAAAAAAAAAAAAAGAATTAGGCTTATTATCATTGTTGGCCTTTATACATAGTAAGGTTTAACAAGAATGTAAATGTAT
>WHYT01017277.1:407954-444269 GCA_009806455.1 Tetrax tetrax
CAACATTTCAGTTCATTTGTGCTCCTGTTTGACAGCAGTACCTCGAGCTGGTCAAATCCTGCAAAACGGTGTTTACAAAACGGTGGAATGAATTCTGAGCAGCTGCTTGGTTCAACCATGTTTCTGCCCCTTGTTCATGAATATTCAAAGGAACATGTTTTTGTTTGCACAAATGCCTGGGCAGTGGCTGTTCCTTTATGAATATATTCTCATGCAAACAAAGATATTCCTGTGGGATCAAAAGTGCTTGCTAATTCACTACTAACTGCTTGTTATTCCCTTGTTAAAAGAGTTTTGGGCATTTTGTCAGAAATTGGAAACAATATCACCTGATTCAATTAATGAGTTGGATGCTACCACACACAAGTAGCGAGCAGCAAATAGCAAAAAGAGCACAAAACTCAGGTTAATGGCAAGTGTGGATTTGAGCAAAAGGCTTCATGGAAAAAATTCAAAGCTTTTTGTGGGAGAATTAAAGAGTTAAACACTGACTACTAGTCAAAATGAATAACCAGTCTGGTGCTCATAATGCTCCTTAATTTGAAATCAGGTAACAGTTGTTGTTAGCATATTCAGGAACGAGGAGAAAAAAAACAACCCCCAAGCTAGATTGGCAGATGCTCTCCTTAAGATTGCCTGCACTGCATTCACTATGTCTTAAACTAATCTTTTTCTAGGTTACATACAACACAAGAATCTTTTTTTCTTTAATGTTTCTTCCTGCAGGAAAAGCAGATAAATGATGTTTCAATGCACCTTGCTTAAAGATGCATCAGCTGCAACAAATTTGAGCATGACTGCCCAGTGTAGAGCAGACAGTAAGCGGTGTGGGCTACTGGATCTCTGCAATGAGGTTTGGATGTACTACCTTGCCTATTCTGTCTTCTTCAAGTCACAAACAGCTTTTAACTCTTCTGAGACTTAATCCACTCACCCGCTCAAAGATGAACATATTGTGAGTTTGGGGAGGTTCCTGCTGGTTTTCACACAAGATCCTTAGAAGTTTGAAAACAGAGGTTATGAAGTGCCTAAATTTGGATGATTCATTGCAAGTTTTTACTATGCGGGAAGCTGAACTTGAGAAAGAGAGAGACAAAACACACACTGAGTCTATTAATTATGTAGATGCACTTCTTATTTGCAAATGAGAAAGGAGCAGATTTCTATAAATACAAAGAAATTGGCACAGCATTCTAATGCCAAGTCAAACATCAGCAGCAACATATTTATAGCTGATCCTGGCTTGGGGGAAGGGAAGACATAGAATGCCTCCTGTAGATACCTTACATTTTATTTCCTATGATTTCAGGAAGCCCTCATTAAAACAAAACAAAACAAAACAAAACAAAACAACCCAAACAAAAAACCCACCATGTTAATCTGTTGCTAAGCAGCAATTGAGTGGACATGGTCACATCCACATTTCACCTTGCTTTTTCCACAGCACTCAACATTTCTGGAGGTTTAGGGTAATTACAAAGAAAGAAGCAAAACCCTGCATTATATCATTTTTAGAACAGTACTAGTTTATCATAAGATCTAAGTTATGTCTGTGTTTCTCAGTTTGTAATGATTTTGAAAAATACTGTTTTTTAAGACACTAATTGAGTTGTTAGGGAGGTAGAAGCAACTATATAAAGCATATCTGCAGTGCTACACTACTATGAAGTCTTTTTGGCCACACAAAGCCTTTTTCTATGTTTCTTCATTCATGCTAGCAGTTGTACATCACAATATCCTCCTGGCTAAAGGGAAACTTCGAAGAGCCCTTCACAGCTCTGCATAAGACCCTCCTGCTAGTGCGTAACTGAATCTTACTACATCCATCTGGAGATTATCTGAAAGAATTTAATAAATATTCTAGTTTCTGCAAATAGATATTGTTATTCACACCTAGGGACTCCAAAGTGCATACATATATAGCAGAAATTAGTAGCTATGGTTATAAGCATGATTATGCTGAAACACACAGAAAAGATATGGAGATATTATTTGATTATTGATCTAACAAGATCAACTCAAAACCTAACTGCTTCACAGATTTCAGGGCATGGACTTGATTTGTGAGGAAGATGGGATTTACCAGACAATTTAGCTTAAGTGTTGTTCAAAATGTCCCAGCCTTTAAAGCACGGATAGCATTTCATCCTCAAAACAGCTGAGTGTTCTTCCTTGGGGCAGACACCTTTATTCATTTATTCCTTCCCAGGTGCTCATCTCAGAGAATTTTACCCATTTACAACAGACTTATTTATTTTTGACTTGAGGAATAACTGGACCATGTTTTCCAACCTTTTCGCCAGCTGGAGGAACTCGGCCCCTGCAACTTCCATGTACTTGAGAAGAGAGGAGTGGGGTTCAAGGCTTGCTAATCTTGTGCAAATGGTAGCACAGCAACAGAGCCACAATCCTTCACCCTTCTCCTTCCTCCCTCCCTTGCCGGAACCACTGAGAGCAGAGTCATCTCTGCCAGGAATCCCTGAGCAACTCCAAATTCAACCATGGGTGACCAAAAGCCCAAGGGGCTTTATGTCAGCTGGCATACAACAGGGGTCCTGGGGCTCCATGATTCCACTCCCAGCTCCGAAGCACTCCACCGTGTTCCCTGTTGTGGGAAAGACTGGCAAAGGCTTCCAATCAACTCCTCAGCCCTGACATGGTCTCTCCTCTTTCAGGCAGCCAAGCCAGCCTCCCTCTCTCTCACTGTCACAGTTGGATGCTTCATCTGTGTCAATATCCTCTTTACAAACCCTGCTTTGAATTTTTGTTAGCAACCTGCACGAAACAAGGCTGTCAGAAAGGGACAGCAAGAACCCTTGCTGCAAAGCTGCAAAACCACAAAGTACTCACACAGAGGCTGCTCTGCAAGCAGCAGAATTAAAGAGGGCTGGAGTGCTCTGGGGCCATGTCTTGTGGATGGTTGTCCTGAGGTCTGATAAGGTGCCAGCTCCAATTGCAGGTTCTCCCTGCATTTGAAGCCTTCCTAATACCTCTGTCTGTGCTGATTATTTTATATTAGAAAGGAGTCTGAGCTCTCCATATAGCCTCTTCCTCAAAAGAGTGCTTGCAGCAACTTCTACCCAGCCATCTACTCCTGTGAAACCCGCAGCAGTTAATTGCCTCTGAGCCTGCTCTACCCTTCTGCCAGATGGGCTGAACTCATTCCATAGATTCAAATCATTGAGGAGTGGAGTAAGGGATAAAGGAAGAGGTGAGTATATCTTCAGTATTGGTTCTTTAGGAAATATAACTAAAAATAGAAGACTTGCCATAATAATAAAAAATAGATTCTCTAGTCTTGTAGTAAATAAAGTCTCACAGGATGAAGAATAGCAGTATCAATTCCTATTTTAACAAATTCAGCCACAGGAGATTTAGTTTTTATCCAAAGACACATCAGAGAAAATTAAAAGTCATTGATCTTGTTCATCTACCGCCCTTTCTTATCCCTCTCCCTCTCAGTTTCAAATTTCAAGCACTTACCAAGAAAATTAAACAGAGTCATTAAGGAAGCACAAGAAATCACTTGCCTCTCAGCATCTTCTTATTTCCTAAAAGGAAACCCATCAAAGAAGCCTTTGAAAAACAACTAAATATCCACTTCCCAGGCCCCAAAGCTTTCGTTGTTTTGGAAAGTTGTGGCTGGCTGCACCCCTCTGTGTCCTCCTTGAGTCAATTATTCACAAGTGTGCTGCCCTTAATTTATTCCCCAGGCCCTCCTATGTGACATTGTTTAATTTGATCTTGTTACTCACTTAGAGCAGATAAGGGGTTTGAGGATTTCTTTCTAATCTTTCTCACTCAAGTGACTTAATCCTAAGAAAAATAATGAATTGTTTCTGACCCATTTTGTATGAGTTGAAAAAAGGATATTTTTTAGTTTTTCTAAAGCTAAGTAACAGAAAACAGAAAGGATATCCCCCTTCTTTAAGCAAAAGTCAAAGACTTATTTAGGCACTAATGTAAATTTAGAGAAGTCAAACTTGTAACAGAATTATTTTCAGCTCTATCTCTTGAATTGCACAAGAACACAGTTTTTATAGATTCTTTCTAAAATTACTTTATCAAAAAAAAAATGTTGTGATCATGGAATATCCATTCATTTAGATAACTGCTGTGTGTACATGTCATTTTTTTCTGTCCTTAACAAAAAACTCAACTATAGCACTGAATATTTGGGCGAGATCTCAGATTAACTGGAATACATATACTTAGAGAAATCAGCTGTCCATTATGAAGTTCATGATAATACTAAAAACCACATTGTCCAGCTGAGTATGTTTTTGCATTTTAAGGGATTTTTTTTCCCTACATGTTTCTGTGAACGTGTCAAGAACGGTACCTTTATCAAATAAAGGGGAAAATGGGCCAGGTTGCTGAGAAACACCTTACACAGCAAGTCGGTAATAAAAATGGAACAAGAGAAGTCTGAGGATCAGATTTTCTCCTGGAAATTGAGCTAGATCATATTAGACCCAGATGATTGCATATGAACCTGAGAATTTTTTTTTCTACTTATTCCAGCTTCTGGCAGCAACCACCAAAATAAAAAAAAAAATAAAAAATAAAAAATAGAGCCTTATATACAATTACAGTGAAAAGGGGAAAACACGCAGCTTCTGTTCAGCCTTTTACAGATGGATCTTTTTTTGAGGGCAGCAAACTGGGAGATCTTCTGATACAATGCAGCAGAATGTTTTTAAACTCTAAGCTAAAACAGAAGAATTCCAATTGCACCTTTGCCTTAGAAAGCTTTAGGGATTTTTATAAGCAGCCTAAAATGATTTGATTCTTAATTACTCTGAATATATTATTTTGACTATTTCCAATGGCAAAGGTAAAATGTTTCTTTTATGCATGTGCATTTTGCAGCTAGATACTAGGAAAAGTATAGTTTTAATTTATTGTGAGAAATGAATATAAAATTGTATTTGAGATTAAAAATGACTTTTTTTCCCTACTAAATTGTATTGCCAGAATATGACTGGAAACCCTTTGCATATTCAGTAGAAGGCTATTTAAGGTCACAGCTACTAATTGAAACAACAAAACAACAAAAATACCAGATGAAAATCCACGGAAGATGTTAAAAACCTATAAACTAGTACCAGTAGTGCGGCAATCACTAGTTTGAAGATACAAGTTTGTTAAAGATCTAAAAGCAGCCCATGGCATCACATAAATCCCAAGCACAAACACAGGTTGGGCAGGAAATGGATGGAGAGCAGCCCTGAGGAGGACTTGGGGGTACTGGTGGATGAGAAGCTCAAGATGAGCCAGCAATGTACGCTTGCAGCCCAGAAAGCCAACTGCATCCTGGGCTGCATCACCAGCAGCGTGACCAGCAGGTCGAGGGTGGGGATTCTGTCCCCTCTACTCTGCCCTGGTGAGACCCCACCTGCAGCGCTGCGTCCAGCTCTGGAGCCCCCAACATAAGGAGGACCTGAACCTGTTGGAGCGGGTCCAGAGGAGGCCATGAGCACCTCTCCTGTGAGGACAGGCTGAGAGAGCTGGGGCTGTTCAGCCTGGAGAAGAGGAGGCTCCAGGCAGACTTTAAAGCAGCCTTCCAGTACCTAAAGGGGCCTGATAGGAAAGACAGGGAGAAACTCTTCAGTAGGGCCTGTTGTGACAAGACAAGGAGTAATGGTTTTAAAATAGAGGGAGGTAGATTCAGAGTGGACGTAAGGAAAAAAATTTTTACTGTGAGGCACTGGCCCAGGTTGCCCAGAGAGGTGGTGGAGGCCCCATCCCTGGAAACATTCAAGGCCAGGCTGGATGGGGCTCTGAGCAACCTGATGTGGTTGAAGATGTCCCTGCTCCTTGTAGGGGAGTTGGACTTTAAAGGTCCCTTCCAACCCAAACTATTCCGTGATTTTAAATGTGGGAAAAACGTCCAGGTACAATTAAAGGTTAAACATCACCAGTCTGCCCTCGTGGAGACAGTGAGAATGAGGGACATTAATCAGGAAAATTTGCTGCATTGTTACAGGGTCACCAAATTTAGCATGAGTTAATCACAATATAAAAAAATAATTTTGCTTCCTAATTAACCATGTTACAAGACAGCATCTTCAGTCTTTTATCTCAGGGACATACTCCGACACAGATGCAGATACCCAAAAGATCTTTTTGATGCTGAGATTACATTGACTTCAGTGGGAGTTTGGTTCTTAAATTCAGCCGTAGCCAGGCCTGAGTCACTACGGACTTCACATCCTTTAGGCAGATGCATGTGCTGGCTTGTTTGACAGAGCAGCACAGAGTATACAATCGAGTGAAGTTAAAAATGTTGTTTTGCATGAAGGAATCATACAGAAGAACCTGGAGAAAAATTCTGTAAAAAATTTATCAAAAGTGTTGAAAAATCATTATCTCAAGTGAGGCTAGACTGCTCGCCTTTCTTCTTTCTGAGGGTGAATTGGCAGAGAAATGAACAAATATTATCTGTTTTATCTTCACGTTGGTTCTCCTCCTCCCCCTGAAGTGCAGTGTCTTACTGACAAAAAAAAAAAAAGCACAAATCAAACGGAAATGAGTCATCAACACAGACCTAGCCTGAAGCTAGTTTTGATGGCCCTCTAAGGAATAAGAGTCTGTATTTTTTCCACCAAAGAACTCAAGGACAAGTATTCTAAAATTTTTGTGGTGACATCTTTCATTGGGAGGCATGTGCCCCACATCTGTTCATCCTTGGCCCAGTAGCAGGCTGACCATGGGGCACAGGCAAAACCTTGAACATGAAACTTCCTTGGAGAAACCTCCTGAGGCCTGATAGTCCTGCAAGCCCCACTGTCTCCAGCTCCCCCAGTTTACGCCCACGATGCCCTCAGCCGTGGCATTAGGAGTGCTGGCAGGTCAGGCCAGAGCTGGCACTGAGAAGATGCAGCCGTCGCAGCACCTTTCATACCGTTTGTGGATGTGCTGCTCAGCACAGCTGCGAACGCACAGTCCTCACTGCAAAACCCACTCAAGAAATAGCAAAAACAGGGAACAAACTCATGTCCCAATCTTTGCTGCTTTACGTACAGCTCTGTACATGCAAGTCCAGCAAGTTCAGTGTAGAAAACAACCAGCAAAGCACAATGTCCTGTAACAACTATGAAACTGCACTGCTGTTACATGGCAGTTTGCATTCTTTTCTTAAAATTAGCACCAATTTCCCTTCACTGGATGACAAAGAATGATCACAGGGACAGTACAGTTTTGTTACAATACCTGGATTTTAACAGTATATGTATTCAGAATTATTCCTTTGAGTAAAAGGGACTCTAAACATGTAACTGTTCTGCTTTATTAACCAACAGATAATTATGTATTAAAACGTACTGAAATTGTGTTGTAATTTTAACATAAATTACAATGTAATTACAGTTTTTGTAGTGTAAAGTATGACTACAACACAGTCATGAATTAAAGCTGAGAAATAAGCACACAGACTAGTTTGTATTTAGGGCAGACATCTCTAACATTCCCCTCATGGATCCACATTCGGAGCGCCCGATCTGGGAACCACCAATCTGTAAGCATCTGATAGAAGACAACTGGTGTTTTGTGCAGCCAAACACGACATGCCCGTCCTATCGCTGGGTTTCCTGAGCGGACCCAGCTGGCGTAATTGCTCCCTGCTCTGCATTTCCCCTTTGGAAACAGCTTCCTTGATAAGTTGAGGCTGGCAGTTTTCCCCACCGCAGTGCAAGCACAAATGGAAGCTGCTGATGTAATGGCACTGCTTGTTAGGTAAATGTGCCAAATTTTATTTTTTAAGTAGAAGAGAGATTATAAAAAAAACTTGGTTTTTTTTTTTTTTTCCCCGTTTGGTACAAATATTCCAGTGTATCTCAACTAACTCTCATCAGCTATGAATTAAAAAAATTTGCTTTGCCAAGAATTTTAACTGGTTGTGCAAATCTTTGCCATCTGTTGCACTGTCTAACTGCAGACACAAAACCAGCACAATTTGCCATTGTAGCATAATAACATTACATCAGTGATTTATGGGGCCTTGAATGTTCTTTATTCAGAGCTGTGCGCTTTTGTTGGCCTTTGCACCTATTCTGAACACGAACCCAGACACAATTGTCCTCCCCCCCCCCACTGCAGTCTCTTCGTGTCAAACACAAATCCTCTAATATCAGATACCGTATCACTGTGCATGTGACCCCCAGCTTACAGTGTAACAAATCCAGGGAAAGGATGCTATTAAACTCTGCTATCTTGGAACACATATAAATAATTCACACCTTTCCTATAAATATTTATCCCTATAACCTCAGTTGTCATTCAGATAAAGGTTACAGTTTTCATCCATGTCCATTTTCCATATATCAGCCAAATAATCTGAATTTTTCAGCTGTCTTCTCTACTTAATTGATATTTTTCTTAAAATTCAGATGTATCAACATGTTTCCTCATAGCAGTTAAACAAAAAGTCTCCTGATCTTTCTGTGTCTTTTTCCTTTTAGTCAGTGCTTATCCATTGACTTCCATGGAACAGCTCTGGGTTTAGACAAAAATGACAACCAAGTCTAGGATTATGTTTCTATTAGCATCCCATAGTTTTAAATAAAAACATAATGATATTATAATAATATCAGCATGATACACATACATCGGAACTGTAACCCAGGGGATGGAAAATATCCATGTACTTTCTACACCTCCCCTAAATGCTAAAATTACACAAGCTCCTATTTTTTCCATAGGCAGTTTCCTCCATTACCTCTTGAAAAAGAGAAAACCCACGACAAAATCATCCTGAAATTCGGCAGCTTTATAAGCCCAAATTAGACATTTATCTCCTGTCATCACCTCAGGAAGAAGAAAGGGGAAACAGGGAAGAGAAGCAATAAAAGTTATGAACGCTCATAAGCAAGAAGAGAACAGTCAACCGGTTACAAAACTACTCCCTCGAGGCTGCAGCAGTTTGGCCTTGCCAAAAAGTCGTCACCAAAAAAGCATCCTGGGGTAAGAAAACTCCTCTAAGTGCCAGTTTTTTTTGCTGGGGAGAGATATTACGAACCATAAAAATTATGTGCTGCTTCTGTTTCATGAACATTACATAATTGCTAGACTAAATAACCAGAATAAACAAAGAGTGGGCATTTTTACTAGGCTTCAGAAGAGTGAAGCTATAAAGAAAATAACTCCATGAAATTTACAGGAGAGACCCATTTCAGACCATATGTTGGGAAGGATCTTCATCCAAATATGTGAGTCAATGTGTTAGCTAAGTGTTGCACGCAGAGCTCCTGAGTTTGGGACTGTTTGAGGATGGGTTTCTCAAAGCTTTCATCCTGGCCTGCTTTTATTCTCCCAAACATGACACATCTACTTGACTTTCTGCATCACGAATTCTTTCCCACTCTGCACTGTGAATTTGAGCAGAAAAGAAAAAATAAAATTACTGGAGTTGCTCATGGTAGGGACACTTCAGCACATGTGTAATTCTTTTTAAGCTACAGAGTCTTAATTGCTTGATTTTGCATTCATGTAAAGACATAACACAAGTATAGCCAGGACTGACTGTAACCAGAGTCTATCAAGGTATTCTGTAATCCAGATCTGTTGTCTTCTGAGTAGACACTTCTCTCTTTATTTATTTTTTATGGTGTGATTTATACACCTTATAAAACTATTATTTCAAACCTGCCCATAGGCAACAGCTGGATGACTGCATAATTACCACTAAAAGATGGCAATGCGAGAAGACGACCCTCTCATACAAAAACCCCCTCATCTGGCATAATCACTCATTTATTTGTTTAATAGATGAAATTAGTGAGAGAACAGAACACGGACAATAATGAGGGTGTTACAGATGAGCTCTGCCGCAGCACTCTGCCAAGCGCTACCCCCAGCTCAGCTTCCCCCGACTTGAACAGAAACTGCCAAGTACAGCTGGCCCAAAAATGACTGTGCTGTTTAACAAAAACTCTGCAAAGCTTCAAAATTTGTTTTTCTTCCATGTTGTAGTGGAACTTTTCAGATATTTTTGTGAAATGAATTATGCAGAAATGTTCATTAGATATCCTTTTTCTGCCTCTCCCAGCAACCTACAGGATGTTTCAGGGAATGCCATTTCCAGCTGCCATCCACTCTTTGAGGCTGGCTGATACTGTTGCTGGAGAAGTGGGCTCTAGTTTTCCTATTCACACAAAAAGGCAAGTTTTTAGTAAATAATAAACACATGCCCACGTGTTCTGTAGCTTGTGTGAATAAACACTAAGGATGACAAACTTTAGAAGAGTATTTGATTTGTCTAATTTGGGCATTAAGCCTTTTATTTCAAAACTGAGCATCAAGAGCAAGAAAGAATATTTAGTCTCATTTTCTAACGGGAAGTAATTTCACTGACAAGGAATTCCAATTTTGTTTACATCTGTTTGTTTCAACTCCTTGAAATCCTTAATCTAGATTAAGGGAATTTTATTTACAAAAGTAAAAATGCTACTTGAAACAGTCAGAAATGTTTTTCATACATATTTCAATGTGGAAAGTAGAGTAAAATCTTCCTTACAGTTGACCAAAAGCTTCCCAAAGCCTTTGCATATTAGGCAACCTTGATAGCTAACCAATTTGGGCTTTTCCAAGTAATTTAGGCTGTTGCAAATATTCATAGTATCAATGACAAAACCACCCCAAAGTGTTACTTAGAAGTCAAGCTTTTACAGAAAGGGTAGAGCCCAGGATCTGGTAAATATGCTGACCAAAAACCCTCCTGCCAGTGTGGTTCTGAGCCCTGGCACCCTGCTCACTCTGTGGGTGAGCGTCAGCCGGCGTCGTGCTCCAGCCTGTTAATTACTTAGCTGATTAACAAGCCAAGCACTGAGCTGGAAGAGACAGCATCAACTCCCAGCACCCAAAATTAGAAACACAAGGCGGTGGTGGTGCTGCCTGCATGCAGCTGGAGGCGGGCGCAGGTGGGGTTGGCTGGGCCTTGCGGCGCTGAGCAGGACAGGGAGCTGGAGGGGCGGGGGGCGAGAGGCCGGTGCGGTTGGGTCAGGGTGTCACAGGGTGCAAGGAGGCGATAGGTGTGGGGTTGCAGAGATGTGGGCGGTGTGGTGTGGGTTGTTGGGGCACACAGGGGCACGGGGTGGTGTGAGGGCTGTGGGGGTCGCTGGGTTAAGGGCAGCAGTGAGGACTAGAAAAGAGATTTTTTTTTTTTCTGGAGATTATAAAAGTTGAAGTGGAACTATTTTTTTTTTCTGAGCTGAAATGAATATAGGGAGTTTGGTTAAGCTTGACATATCCTACCTAGAGTTAGAACATTAGCAATAGATATCCAACACTAAATGCTAGACTAGCATGAGATTCACCAATCTGTAAAGGCAATCCTAAAATTCATACAGCATATAGCATGCATCCCATCTCAGAAAGATCCAGGATCTTTCCTTGCATTGCTGGAAAAGTAATTTACAAAAAAAAATAAAAATAGGTAATAACCAATATTTTTCCTCCTTTTTCTCCATATGCAAACTAAGGGATATACTCAGGAATATTCACCTATTTGTTGTTTTCCTGTAGATACTCTCCAGAGAAGGACCCTGGCAGGGAACTAGCCTGTAGGACTGACTTCTTCCTCTAGGGTCCAAAACAATCACATCTATTTATATGCATTAATTGGAAGGAACAGTACAGCAGGTTTCATGCAGACATTGCATATGCATCTGACCTGTAACAGCTTACTCACTATGAGGCAGCACAGAAGGGAAGGATGGGTATTGATCAGCCATTTAGGCTTCTGTAGCTTCAAACCACGGTTTAAAACTCTGCTCAGAACTGATTAATTAGCATCCAATACGCATCACATAGTCCACACATCCTACATTTCTAAAATGTATCTTCTCCAAGTAAGACATTGTTTATTGTTTCCAATATAGTTCCACTGATTCCACCTCCTTCAAAAAACAGAACAAAGAAGAAAAAATCAACCCCACCCAGAACCAAAACTCAGCTCTTTCTCCCATTCCAGGCACTCATGTTACTGCTTACAAAGATCAGTTCTCGCACTCATGACTTCCACAGTGCTTAAATGTGACCCACAGCAGCTGGGGCTGTGGCAGTGGGACAGGGGTTCTCTTATTTCCTCCTAGCAAAATGCGCTTGATGGCAGCTCTTCCCAGTCCAGGCAAAATCTTGTGCCTGGAGGGTGCTGTCAGATCAGTCATTACTGAAGCACATCTAGAAATCACAATACATCATGTCAGAGGAAGTGCCCTTTCCTAAATGGGTGGAAAACTTTGTGTTCAGAAATGATAAGAATGTTTGCTCTTGAAACTCACATTTCAGAATTTGCCAGAATTCAGGAATATTTTCTCTTAGGAAAGGTATTGCTTATCTTGTCTTCCTTAAGAGAAGCCTTCAGCAAGCTTCCTAGCAAAAAATAAAACAACAACAAAAAAAAGTAGTGGAAACAGTACTGCAAGAAAACAATAAACATGAATAAAACACTAGCCCTTCAAAGAGAACATGTCAGGTTTATCTACCCTGAATACTGAGTCAATATGGAGCCCAGCAGCTGAAAGAAAATATAGGAAGCAAAAGGGAAAATCCAGCAGAAGAAAACAAGAAATATATTTTGGGCACTTAGTCCCTGATGTCAGACGTGTGACATAGTTGTGTTTTATTCCAAGCAAAATTTCATATCTATGAAGTTATTAGAGTGACAGAAAGTGCTGTGAAAAGCAGAGTAAACTCAATTCCTTCCACGATCACATCCTCACTGCCGTATAGCTGGGCAAAATCAATGCTTTGCTCCCTGCAGAAGCAGAAAACAAGGAAAGTTTCCTGGATTCCCAGCAAAGTCAGGACGCCCAGCCAGCAATGCAGCAAAAACCCAGCCAAGTTTGCACCTGCCTGTGCAACCTCTCTGTCCTGCTACGTAGCAGCGATACCCTGTCTTCCTCAGAGAAACACATGAAATCAGGACCCTCTCCTAGGATCTGTGAACATTGTCACTGTAGATGTCTTCCATGACAGCATCTCTGGAAGCAAAGGCACACCCGTGTTTATCTGCTTTGCCAACCGAAGTCCCTGAACTACAAAGCACAGCCTGGGTCTGTTGTCTTGTGTGCTGTGATCCAAGAGATGTCCACTGTCACACGAACCTTGGGGCTGCTTCCCTGCCTTGGTGGCCTGATCTGGAGTGACCCAGTCCTTGAAAAAGTACCAGGCTCAGGCAAGTCTCTTACTGAGTTGAACAAGTCACTCATTTAATATGTAATGGCACAGTTGTGCTGTATTTTGCCATTATTGTTCATTTTCAGTTCTTTTTGCATAGGCACAGTATGTGTCTGCATGGTGACATACCACTCTGTTCATACAGCACTGTGGGAGATAAAAGGATTTTTTTTTTTTTTGTTTCTAGCTTGCCTTAATCCTATTTATAGGCAATCATCAACAGATAAATGTCCTGTTAAATACATCTTCATCTAGGCAAAAGCTGAACTTAAGAACATGATTAAATGAAAGCAATTTCTAAATATACTGTGCTGGAGATTTACGTTAATTCAGTCTAAATCATATCGATCATAAGTGACAGTTTATTCAGGACATTATTTTGTGTTTCTAATTTTACCCTAATTATTTTGGTTCAGTTGACTTATACCAACAGCTGTTACAGATCTTCATGCCTTTGTCTGCCTTCTTTGTTGTGATCCCAGCCTTCTAGAAAACAGATATGCACGCTAAGTAATCCCTTCCACCGTACTGCATAAAAGCATAGTGTGCATTCATACATCGTGGTATTTTTTTGCTTAAATAATTAGCACAATCTTCATAGCACTTGATACATGCCTACAGCTTTAGGATATTTCTTTCATTTTTAATATTGGAGGAAGTTCATGTTTATGTTTCTGAATGGCTTGAGATGTCTCAATGTTTTCAGAATTTCTGCTGACCAGAAATGTTCTGCATCCCCAAGGTACCACAGGTAGGTCAAAGGATCAGAGCCTACTCTGACCTCCATGGGAACACGCGTGGGCCAGAGGCTGCTCCAGTCTCGCACAGACCCCTCTTACATCAGGCTGGGCTTGTGCAGCGGGTTCACCGTCTGGGTGCAGGGTCAAAACAGGCATGTTTGCATGGGCAGTGTCTGTGGGAGGAATGACAGGTTTCTGATGAAAATGTCTGGGGTTTTTTTTTTTTTTCTTTAACTGTTTTAGGAAAAAAAATAGTCTTCAAGCATTTTGTGCTATTTCCTTTTGATACTGCGTAACACTGAGCACCCTTTTTGCGGAAAGACAGGGTGTGTACAGGCATTCAATTAACTCAGTGCATGATGGAGAGGGGAGTACAAACTTTGACAGTAGTGACCAAAGAAAATAAATGAAGTAGCAGCAACGTACATAGCAAATGATTAGAGAGACAGAAAACCTTTCCTTCCTCCCTGAGACAAGTGTAAATTAAGACTGCGTGGAAAACATGGCAACTAGACAAACTGCCCGTTTTCAAGGCACCGACCAGGCTTGGACCGTGGTCCAGTATAACAAACGCCAAGGGCCGCAGACACAAATGGCTTTCCCAGCAATCCTGACACACAGCCCACCCATCATCCAGGCTACTGATGAAGAAACTCACCTTTAAGTAAGGAGAAAGGGCAGAATTAATTGCTGCTGCTGTAAAACACACCGTACAGATTACGGGGGCATGTTCTTGCAACTGGGGGGCTTGGATCACAGGATGGTACCTCATCTACGTGAATTAAAACTATGGGGCCAGGCTGTGGATCAATGCACAATTTCTATACCGCTCTCACCAGTTAAGTACTATTCTATGTGGGATTTTGGTCATGGTTTCACTGCAGGCAACATCAAGACTCTCACTGATATCAGAAAAGCCGGGATTTCTACACAAATTAGTCAGGAATGCTGTTTGCAGCCTGTCAGGAAATAATTATTTCAGTAAATGGAATATTTGCTGTATGGAAATTAGGGAGTTTTGGTTTTTTTCCCTTTCTTCCCCACTGGCCCCCAACCCTTGATCAACTGTGCTCTGAACTTAGTGTTTCAAGAGAGAAGAATGGATTTTGGATCTGGCACTTCATGGCAGATGGTATAAAGGACTACCAGAAAGGAGCACTCCTTACTTAGAGGTCAGAGAACATCTTTCCATACCTTTAAACGGTTTAACAGCTCTGTAAGAATAACAAATCTGTTTAAAATAGGAAATGAGAAGGAAATAAAGCCGTGTCAGGCAACATTAATACTCCCATGTGCAATTTGACCTTGGACAGCTCGTCAGATCTCTTGTTCAGCTCATTCATCATTATTCTGAGCTGTCATCATGAACACTCTTGCTCATTAATTATACATTAACCTCATTCATGACTTTTAATCTATAATGGGTCAGGATGTTTAAAAATAATTAAATAAGAACATGCAATAGCAATAAGGATAATACCTGCACTGGAGTTTAGGACATCTGACTGCAAATCAAAAATAGGTGATGCTGAACAATTAAACAGGGGGAAAAAAAAAAAAAAAACAGAAACAAGAAAGGAGAGGTCTCCAAATTTCCAACCTTGCATTTAGAACAGTATTAGCTTTAAAAGATTCCCAAAATATGCATCTTGGAGGCTTCTGAGTTTTTGTTTTAAACTTACAAAATTAGTATGAGTTTTCAAAGTAAGGAAATACGATCTGCTGTAAGCAGATTAGTGGATCAAACTGTTAGGCACTGCTCAGATAAACCAGGGATGGGTTCTAGACAATAGTCAGACTCTTTTCTGCTGGTCAGCCTGCCAATGCCCCCATTCGGTGGGTGGGTTTGCTGGGAGCAGTGTGCGGGCTGCAGATGACGACACTGTTCCCAGAGGTTGGTGTGTCCGTCTCCTGGAGGTTGAACCAGTTCCCAGTGGGTCTTCTAACCTAGGTAGTGCCTCTATTTCCAAGCAACCTGGGATGAGTGCAATCCTCTGAGCCTGTCAGTCAGTTCTCTACGCTGAATATTGGATTCAACAGAGGGTTTACTTCTGTGTGTCCAACACTGAAAATGTTTTAATTCTGAAATTATCATATTATTTCTTCCTATAATTAAATGAGTTTTTATTACATCACACAGCACTGGCCCACCTTACTTTTCCGTATCACAAGGGATTTTTTGTATTGTGGCAGTTGTCTGCAGTAAGCTGAAAGTACCAAGGTTTCCAAAACAGGCTTGAAGCAGAAATAAAATTTTATACCCAAGGAAGAATTACTACATGCCACATAACATTTCAAGCTAAAATAATTTTTCATCAAAGATTTAGGGAAAGGATTAGTTTTTTAAACCTAGCTAAGTCAATGAATCTTATAACCCGTATACCACTATACATTATGTTCTAAGATACATTTCACTATGCTAACTTCAAGGCTGTTCTGAGGTTGTTTCAAAGAAAAAAAAAAAACCTCATCCCAGAGGACATTTCACTGACCTAGTTTAAAAAAACTTGTGAAACCCACCAGCACAAGGATGCCCAGGTAGGTGGCCAAAGAATATTACACTGCCTGTGAAGCGCTTAATGAATTTTAGAATACTAAATTATGGAGCTCAATGATGATAAATTATGGTGCCTCAAGTATATACAGGAGGATTTACCTTAAAGAGAAAAATCAGAAGAATTTGCCCCAGCCATAAGTAGATGCCATTTGAAGTATCCAGACTATGCTTTATTATTCCCAGAGAAACTAAAAAACTTTTATAAATTATTTTTGACCACATCCAGGATTTTCAAAGGACTCCAAGAAAGTTACAGCTAGTATCTGGCAAACTTCAGCAGAGGCTGGGTACCTTGAAGTGCATGGAAAATCTCTGTCTCTTTGAACAGCTGGATTCTGCTCAGCTCTAGCAAAATACACATATTTCATGGCTCTGAAATACTCTGTAGGATTTTAACCTTAAAAATGTCAAAATGCAAAGGTAGATGTTTAATCTAATCGCCTACTGAGTTTAATAGGACTCTGCCTATGGCATTAAATAGCAGCACCTTTGTTTAACCCACTGGTTACAGGTGCCGGCTGCGCGGCGTCCCCAGGAGTGGGGGCGTTAAACCCAACTGCACAGCCCTGCTCTTCTCCCTCCGCTGCAGCAGCTCACACTTTTAACTCCAGACATCTCCAGGGCAGGTTCACCAAGGCAGTCATCATGGCATTTACACTCATAAACTACCTTTTATCTGATGATCTCAAAGCACTTCGCATCCATTAATTAAACTCTAAGGGCTTGGTAATAGGTTGAGATGAATAGTTTCTGCTGTCCCTCAGGTAAAATAGCAGTTTTGCTTAAACATGAGCAGCTAATGGCTTTAAACCTAGAGAATCTGGTTTTATGCACAATCACAGATCTGTATGTTGTAAAAAGTGTGATTACTTGGGATGGACTCGGTTTGTGCTGAAATAGGAAAGGAGATTACTTTTTCATTCAAAATACCTTTACTCTAATGTATTTCTTTATTAAACTGAAGTGAGCATATTGGGCTATTTATTCCCAAATGGAATTCCAGCAATTTGGTTTATTGAAGATTTAGTCCCCAAAATGTATTTTTTTTCCCTTAAATCTGTTTAAAATTCCAACTTGAGGTGCACGACCAATGAATAGAAACTCACAAAGGCAGAATTTCTCCTCTGTGGGAGGCATTGGTATTTTAGAAAATAAAGCAGGTGCATCTATAAAAAGGAGAAGTATTTTCAAACTTTCTATCTGCATGAAAAATAAAATCTTATCTTAAAAATAAAGAGCTGTATTTGAAACCATAATTAAAGGGATAACATGTTCCAAAATGTCATCCCTTCTCTGTCTCAGCATCCCCTTCTCTAAAACGCACATGGTGACACCAGCCTGTTTGAAGAAACTCTTCCACATTGCCTGGTAAAAAGCATCATCCAGGAGCTTACTCACAGTTACCGAAAGTGAACATGGGTAATTGTTTCAGATAAAATGACAGACTTCATAGAATCACTACATCCTTCCAGTCTGAACCTGCAACACCAAGAAGATAGTCCCTTCCCTTCCCATCCCAAGACCACACTTAGACCAGTGGTGACCTGTTACGCACCAATGGTGTAGCAGTGACAGGCGTTTCACTGGACTATGCGTATTTCTTCATCTGAACGCACAGCATTTTTCTTAATTGTTTCTGACTTTTCATCCAGCATACTATAAGCTTCTTATGAAGAAAATAAATAATCCAGCTTCCACTTATTCCAGGAGAAGAGTGGCTGTTCTAATCTCTCCTTAGAGAATAAACAAGCTAGCTGTTCACATACAGCTTACTACAGGATGACAAATAAACGTGCGTGACGTTGCAATGACAGTAAGGATGGGGAACACCAGAACTGCATTTTGGGCTGGAATCTGAGCCTGTGACAAATTCCAGGGGCTTGAAAGTTTGGTTACACTTTTACCTGTAGCTGCTAGCTGGAGAGAGGTAACAAATGCCAGTGCAATAAGGAGTGAGGAAGGAAGGACGGAGCCAGGGAGCAGATGGGAGCGCTGGTTAACTCCCCATCGTGAGAGCGCTCCAGGCTGCTTTGGGCCATGCATTTGGAGAGGAGCTCTCAAAAGATTTACAAGTCTGATCGAGAAATACAGTTCCTCGGCCACCCAGGAGTGAGACTGCCTGTTTAGGTGTTGGGGTAGGCTGTTGGAAATATGAATGTGTTTGGGCAGCACGCTGGGAAAGCTGCGCCTGCTTCAGAGAAACCTTTCAAAACACATACTACTTGCTGCCTCCAGGAATGTTCTGGTTTTACTTGGAACAAGTGTGGGATGAAACATTTGAAGTAGTTTTGGACCGAAATCTAAGTTTTTCCCTTTCATGGCGTCTCTGAATCTCTTGTGCTTTCTGTCTGGCTTAATGAGTCCTGAATTTCAGCTCTTACCGAAGGAGGAGCTCCTGGAGGAGCCCACAGGCTGATGTATCAGGTGAAAAACAAGAAATGAGCTTGCATTTCTTGAACCCTAGGTAAGAGGTCTTACATTTAGGCCCTGGCACACTGACCACAGTGGTGCGACAGAGGAGAGTAATTTCCCTGACAGTATCTCCCTGAAGCTTCACTCCAGCAGCACCTGCCAGAGCATCAGCCTTGCAAGGAGGGTGGGTTTGGCACCGAAGGCTGCAGCTCACTTCCAACAACATTGGAGCAATGGGTGCTGTTGTCCTCACTTGAAAATGTTTCAGTAAAACATAAAAACTTTGGATTCTTTCCTCTGAAACAGTAAAATATGCAATTGGATTGGAGGTGACTTCCTCCACAGGAGATATCTGACAATCTTGCTTGATGAGCGAGAGCTGAATGTGTCACCAGAAAGACAGAGTGTCTGAAGAAGAGGAAACCATTCATCTTGCCACCCTGACCTTTCTGATAGCCAGCTAGTAGTATGGGCTGAGCTCCACAGATCACTTCAAAGTTTATTGAAAGAGGACTGTTAGTCCTCTTTGATTGACAGATCACCTAATGGATAATAAATTACTGCCCTCCACTCGGATCTGGGGCTGCCTGCATGTTGCTAACGCTGATTTTTCAGAACCTACTATCACTCACTCTCTGCTTTTGCAATTTGAAGGGATGCAAGTTCAGAGATAATAAATAAATACAGAGGACTGGGATTTCAAGGGTACGTGTGGGGAATTAACAGCACGGCGCCATCTGAATTTCAGTGCGACACAGGCTCCCACGTCCCTCGAGTCTTTACAAAAATCTTGCCACTTTACTTCTGCGCCTGCTGCGAACTGGTTTGCCTCTCCCCTGGCACCTGGGGGTGGGAGGGCAGAGTCCCTCTTCCTTGGCACCTCCTCAGCTCCAGGGTGGTGGTGGGCTCAGCAAGATGCTTGCCCTGGGTGTCTGCCTGAACCAGAGGAGAAAACTCTGTAGAGGAGAAAGCTCTGTAGTGAGATGAATCTGAACAAACTCCACCTGGAACCAGTGATGCCTCTGCCAGGACGGGGCCCGACTCTCAGCTTGTTTTAATTCCAGTCACAGTGACTTGCCTTGGCACGCGAGCAAGCGCAGAGCAGAGACTGAATGAAGACCTCAGGGTTTTGCCCATAAAAAGAAAATGAAGCGGAAGTGGCTCTCTTGAGGTTGGAGAGGCTGGGATTTGTTATGGCTGCTTTGGGTCTCTGAGAGTGTGGCTTTCCTCAAGAGCCAGTCAGCCCTGCCACTTTCGTAACTTCTGCCATGTATCAGCAATTAAGAAAAAAGTCCCTCTTTCACCTTCACCTTCATCCCCGGGGCTGGGGATGAGGTACTCCAGCTGCTGAGCTCACTGGTAGCCGCAGTGTGAATATCAAAACATGTAAGCTAGAAAAACCAACAGAAAATCTCAATTCTCAAATTTCCAAAAGGATTTTCCAAAGAGCTCCATGCAGATGGAGCAAGACACATTTAAATGTACTAGCAAACTGTATTCCCTAGTCTTAGGGCATTGCTTTCCTGAATGATTGCGGGGGTGGAAAGGCTCTGATGTTAAGCAGTGTAATTTTGCACAGCTTTAGTCAAGGCAAAGGACTTTCCTCCTGGGCCAGGGATCTCCCCTAGGCACCGTGGTTGGGGTGCTTTTGCTGAATATTCATACACTTTGCTTCAACTAAGGTTGTGGAGAAGAGAGCACCTACAAAAGAAGAATTTGAAGAATTTGGGGGTCAAAAAAATTTATATTCTTCCCCCAAAAGAAACCAATACACTCAGCTGGATCTAAACTGATGATGGTGGAGCTACACCATTATCCTTGGGCACAGGCAACTTCTCTAAATCTCCCTGTCCTCACATTTTCTAGGGTCCTTGCATGGTGCACCAACTGTTTTGAGGCTTTTGTTTTAAATTAGCAAATTAAAAGCACCAACTGCAGAGGCAGGCAGCTCCTGCAGGTTGGGTCTGTCTCTCCTGGCAGGTGCTTGTCTTTAGAAGGTCATACCTTCTCCCTACGCTCTGAGTTTTCTCTCATTCCCCCCAGCTCCAGCCCCTGCTCTCAGATACCAGCTGCCATCACCATTTCACACATTTTCAGACACAGACTTGGGCATTCTCTGGGCAGTGAGCTTGGCACTGAGGTGCCGACCTCTCATCTTGCTGCCCTGTAGCATCTCAGTTGCTCCTTATAGCCACCACTAGATCTCTTAACTCTTCATCCATGAAACTAAATTTTTGGGACAGACAACACCTTTCAAAGCTTTCGTGCACATTTGCATCTCAGCAAATCTTGCTCAGTGGGGCTTGGTGCATGTCTGCATCTCCAGCCCCTACCACACTGCACGCTCGCAGAGCTTTCATTATACACACTCCTTTTCCCTCTTGACTGAGGGAACAGTGAGACCTTCAGAATGTGTTTATTTATGAAATCTGTGTTACTTGTTCCTATAACATTTATTTTTCTCTCACTTTGGAAAGCACAGAAGTTCAACACAAGCCCTTAGAAGTACAGCTGCTGTTATTTTGCAGCTGGGTGCTGCTATGTGGAGAGCATCTGAAAAAGGAGGTTTGAACATAGCAAATTAGATGCAAGTTTACATCACTGTGGAGAACAATACATTAAAAACTTGAGATGTAGATGTTAATGCAAGATTTTTCATACAAATATTTCATCCTGCAGCCTTTACAGTTGAATGGAGGGCTGGAAAGTCCGCCTCTGTACAGATCCGTGGAGGACAAGACAGTATTTACTCTTGTTTCTTTCTCAAACAACGCTAAGCCCGATGGGTTACACAACACAGCCCATCTTTATATCCTCAGTTTAGGAACGCACGATGGCTGTTCAAGAGAGCGTTTATGTACACCAGTGAACTCTAAGTGTAAGCTGAATGTTTAGCACATATTTCAGAGCTATCTTCACAGCATGGGCCATAGGCAATGTGTTCTCTTTACCCACACTTCTTACATTTCTGCGTCTTTATATGAGAGCTTATGGCTTAAAAAGAAGGGAACTATGTTGCCTCATTTACCAGTATCAAATATTTTTACTGAGAGTAATTGCTTAATCCAGAATTTGCTTATATAAGAATTAACCACGGTATTCCATTAAAATTATTAAAATATCTTTCTATAGCTCTGCTCTCTCCACTTCTCCTCTAATGTTCAGAATCACATAAAATAGTAATGAGCATACATAGCCTTCTGCTGTTTTCATAGACAAGGCAGTAAAAGAGACAGTTGCTGTTCCCTTGAGTGCTTGCCCACGAATCAGAAAGTCTAATCAGCACTGTGTCTGACACACTGGATAGCCCCTGTATTTCATTACTGCTATATTAAAATCTTTCCTGTTTGAATTCTGTATCCTCTATTAGAAGGAGAGTGAGAGGTAGAAGAGATAATCAAAAGAGGGCAAAAAGAAAGGACTTAAAGAGAAGTAACTCTCTCAACTCCCCCAGCCCGATGCTTTGGAATTCTGTTTCCAGCGAAACTGGAAAGTACCTGGCATGCTGTGGCCGTCGTACACCCCTGGGGCTGTTTTTGTGAGTTTAGCTTTAGTGGTCTGGGCAAGACCCAGCGCTGGTTTGTGGTTCTGCCTTGCAGCCGGTGCCCAGTGACCAGTAAAGGAGCAATGGTGTTTTTCACTGCTTGCCCACACCCCTTGCCTGCTCTGTCTGTGCTTGCAATGGAACATTCAGGGTTCCCGTGGCTAGGCCCCAGGACTGCAGAGGGGCAGATGTTCTGAACGGGAAAGGCAGGGTTTTTTGGGGGAGAATCCGCTGCTGGGTGTTGCCAGCCTCCGCCTGTCCGCAGTGTGGGAGATGCAGCATCGCCGCAGCCTCGCCAGCAGCGTGGCTGGTGTGCAGGTTTCAGAAAAGCAACATCTTCTGGCACTCTCAGAAACAGGAGGTGCCTCCCTTTGTGCGTCAGCCCACGCTGATCTGTAAATTAGGCTGTGACAAAACGAATTAGATTTAATTTTGCATAGCTGTCCAATGGCATTACTACATATGTTATTACATAATTCTTTGAGTCAATAATTTGACTGTGCATGCTTGCATGTCATGAAATTGAGAAAGATCAGTTCAATACCTGCAGGCAGTTGCTAAGAGTGGCTCGGATGGATATAATATCGAACAATAGATGTCACTGTTATGCCAATAAAAATGGGTTATATTTACAGTTATTGGTAGTTTCAATCTCCATTGCACAAAGCTGCTAAGGCAAAAGAGCCAGGGCACTCACTGACACATGATACTTTCTAAAACATGAATCCTACACCTCCTTGTATTTTTTCACCTATCAAATTACACACATAAATTCTAAAAGATTTTAAATCCCAATTTAAATAAAATAAAAAAGATATTTTCCTGTGGCTTTATGCAAATTGGTCACACAAGAATAGCATCACTACTCAAAAACTACTAGGAGTGACAGAAGCAGAAAAAGGAGTGTGGGATGCTTAACTGAGGAAACATTAGAGATGGAAATATTTCTGCTTAGATTTCTTTCTTTCAAAGGGCAGGGTGGTTTATTTACTCTCCTCTCCTTGGAACAATCACATGGAAGATGGCACATATAGAAAGGGAAAGACCACAGTAGAAGCAGTAGCTTGTTGAGAGAAGAAATGAGGGAAAGGCATCACAGGCAACATACCACTGCAGCAAAAGATAGGGAGAGTCTGCAGAAGGAGGGAATAAGCGTCCAAGCAAAGTCTGAGCTCTAATGTCTTATTTCAAGAGTTCTTAACACTTCTTGAAGTTGGTATGAAATAATGAAAATTAGACTGTGAACAATATAAGAAGCTCCAGAGCAGCATGGTAGCCTTTTGCTCAGCTGTAAGCAAGACCTGTGCAGAGTCAGCTCTCAGGTGATGAGCAAAACTAGTGAAGTCTAACAAATGAGAATGAGTTTAAACATCAATTTCAGGATGAGACAGAGAGGAAACTCGGCAGGTTGTTACACAGCAGCTGTTCACCAGCTACTGTTCTGTTCCTCAATATCAAGAACACAGTTACACTGAGAGAAAATGTCAGTGCTTGGTGGTCGTAGGAGCCTGTTTGTAGACCTAACACAAGAAATAAAATGCTTCTTTGTGACCGACCAATTTAGTCAGAAGCGTTTTGGCACGCAGTGCTGTCACCAGGCTGGCCTCAGTAAGTCCCCAGAAGGAGGATCCTGATATTTTCTTCTTACCATGAGTTTGGAAGACAAATTAATTCAAGACAAACATAAGTCTATAAAAATAAGAAAAGCCACATGGTAGATTTTAATCAAACCTGTTTTATCCAGAATGTGAAGGAGATCAAGCATCATTTCTGGATAGATGACACCTGAGCTGCACATACAAATAAGCGTTCCTTCAAACAAAACCAATGATGTTGTGTACTAAATGCCAGACCTTTACCATGCTGATTTATCACATCTACTCAATAAAACAACCCCAGTATTACAAAGAGGAGGGCAGCTCCCTCCATCCAGTCCGATGCTTGAGGGAATTGTCAGGAATTTTCTTTCTAGTTTGCACACAAGACTGTGCTTGCTATTTAGACAACATTGTGATGCAGAGTTACACATTTCTGTGCTTATTTACCTAACTACTGCAAGCTTTGTATATAAACAGGATCCTTACATATCAGCTTTCATCTCCTTTGTTTTTTCCTCTTCACTTGAAATCATCTCCTCACATATCACATCCCAGTCTCTTACTGAGGAAATGATTAGGAGGTCACGAGAAGAAGAATGACTCAATATAAAAGTCGAAAGAAGAGAAAACTTCAAGGAACAATCTGACGGATAACAACATTGTTTTCATCACATATTCCTTATAGCGTTAAAGGAGCAAGAGAGGCAGAATACAAGTGAATTGCTTCAAAACATAATGTCTTTCAACATACCCTATGAAATATTACCTACTTCTGTAGAAAAATAAAAAGAAAATTATATAAATACCTCGTAAATCATAGCTCAAGAACATATTTCAAAGATTCATGGGATTCTGGTACCAAGTAGGAAATGGTACAGTTTGCAACGTAATGTTACTGATAGCACAGAGGAATTCCAGCCACAGGCTTTCAGCTTGGGAAATGTAGGTATGAAAACTCTGTATTTTACATGTACTTTTATAGCACTAAGATAAAGCATGGTCCTAGACACAATGACATTGAAAATGCAAAATCTTAGCATCTGTGCAAGTACAAATATTGATGTGCATCACTAAATATATGCTGCTGACTAAAACTGTTATTAGTGACAACAGTCATTCTCTGCTCTGGAAAATCCCAGTTGCCTTGGGCTTTGTCTGAGCAGAAAACCAGAGAAAAAAACTGAAGAAAACCTTGTGAGTTAGCCTCATGATAACGGGCTGAGCTGTAATAGACAGATAATAATAAAGCCAAAAATACAGGGCTAAATTCAGTCATGCTTACTTGATGCTAAATTGAGCAAATTGCATGCCACCTGCTGCAGAGGCAGGACCAGAAGGCATCTTGTTCTCCCAGATTGTCTTTGCAGGGTACAAATTATCTCAATCCATTCATGGCAGCCCCCATTTTGACTGACACCTCAGAACTGAACTGGAGACTCCACATTCTGCAGTTTGGGGAGCGGGGAGCTCCTCCTGGGATTGAACCTGGCTGGTTTCCTACCGCACCCCGCACACAGCTCTCCGGCTGCAGGTCCCAGGTGAGCTTTCCTAAAAGCACGTCAGGCTGTGGGTTTTCTGGGCCCTGAGTGCAGTCATCTATATCTTCCCCCTGGACTTCCATAGAAACAGAGCCAAATAACAATGTCTTCATCAAATGGTCAATGAACCACCCAGGTATCAGAGGCGTTGAGGGAAGGGATTACCTTTGCCAGGTCTGATTCACAATGCCTGAGCCAGGAAGGTTTAAGCAGAGTTTTACTGCCCAAGTCAAGCTTTTAAGCATCTTATTTCTAGTTCCAAACCTCACAAGATTAACTTTCTGTAAATATTTTTTTCAGTGTGATCTTCAAGTTACAAGCATTTACAGTGTACCTTTACAAGTTTTTTTTTCCTGCTACCAAGAAGTCTAAAAGATTAACTAGCCCCCCAGAAGGTATGATTCTGACAAATAATTCTGGAAGGTACAAGAGGGATGAAAAAAACCTATATTTTGTGAGACACGAGAGCTGGCAATGCTAGCAGAAATTCTGAAAGGAAAGATTATAAGATACACACAACAATATTACTGCCTGGTGTGGAGAGGCACAGCCAGAAAGGCAGCTTGAACAGGAGGAGTAGATGGGAAGGCAAGTGGATGTGAGAGCAGAGGGCAAAGCAATTGAATGTTTAAAAAAAAAAGTGGACGAACCAATTTTATTTTTCAGCTGATGCACATATTATGGGTTGAACTGTCCTGACTATTCAAGGGAGTACAGGGCATCCAGCTGCTTTAGACTGAGGGAACTCAAACCTTTGAGGACTGCACTGGGAAGGCATGCAAGAGCTGGAACAAGCGATGAGAAACCTGAGGAGTTCAGCAGAGACTGAATCAAGCTATGGAGGCACCGCAGCGCTGCTCTGACAAAATTAACTGGTAAACGCTAGACAACTGTGGAAAATAAGAACATATTTTAAAGCCAAAGCTGTTCCAAGCTCAGAACTAGGAAGGCAGCAGCTGGAAAATTAGACCAATGTGTATATACGTCTGTCTGTCTATCTATATATAGTTGCAATGGGAACTACTACCACCCATTGACAGAGGAGCTTCTGAGTGTGCATGTTCAGCCCTTGTGAGACACTGAAGTCAAGCAGAGAAATATTAAATATTGGGATATGGGGGGGGAGGGGGGGGAGCACAAGTGCTCCGAGGAATAATCTCTCACTAGCAATGAAATCTTCTCTAGAAATGACATGCATAGGAAGAGAACAGATTTAAATCCTTGTAGCATAACAGAATAGCAGTATTTATGGCTAATTATCAGGCATTAAATGATTAGACTAGCCAGGTTCTATTTATACAATGGTTGTTTTTCTTGTTCGTTCAACTACAATCAGTTATAAACAAAAATGCATCCCATAAAAGTGTTACAGTTGTTTAACAGGCTAAGTGAATTGCCGACCTCACTATAATTAATTAGGGATCTTTATTTAATTGAACATTCATGGTCACCAGAGCAATGCAAACCTAGAACTCAGCACACTTACCTGATTCTGGTTTCATTACAAAGGCATACCCTGGCCAGTAAAAATTAGAATTGAATTTCAAGCTCACGAAACCCAGCAGAAGTCATGCTTAAAGTCCAGGTAATAGGAAGAAGGGGGTCTGCACTCTCTACAAACACGGGATTTACGTTTAGAAAGCAGAGGAAGATATGTTAATGAAGATCGTCAAAGAAGGAAAAGAGGTTAAACAACACTGCATAAAACCAAAAAAAAAAAAAAAAAAAAAAAAAGGGGGCCAATGTAGTTAATTCCTTTTGTATCTGCTTTAGAAAGCAGTAGGGTGTGCTCATGAGTCACCTTCTGAGCTTAGCTGCCAACAGCCTCCTGAATGTGTGAGTATAAACAAAGAGAGAATGAAATTCATTTTCCTACTCACTGCAAACCATCCCGCCCTAGTATGACTTTGTTCCAGCTCATTAAAACTCCGTTTCTAGAACTGTGCCCAACTCAATTAATTCATAGCCCTTTTTGCCAAAACAGTTCATGCTCATGATTTATAGCTAATGCATGGCCACAGCGTGTGAGCAGTGGGAACTTACACCTGGAGTAAGGACCACAGGCAGCCAAAAGAATGAACCTATCACGTCTTGTGTGGAAAACACCTCCTACATCCAGCTACAAAGGAGCCCGCTAGAAAGTCCCCAGCAAGGGACCACAAAGCCAGCGTGCCGTTACATGCTGTACCCCATGGTGGGGTACCCGAGCTTTACAACCTGCTGCCCTACGGTGTCCAGCGCCTCAAACACAAGAATCCAAGAGAAATGCTGAGGAAGGAACCTCCGAGAAGTTTATTTTCGGAAAGCAGAAAACCCTTTCATGGTAAATCCCCGTTGGAAACAACACATAGTTATCTTAATCTGTCAAGTAGTACCTACGTCTCATTGCATCTCCAAACACTACGTGCTGCTGAAGCTAGGAATGCCAAAACAAGCATGATGCCAATAAATAAATGCTTGTGAAGTGCACTGAAGCTGAAAAACATGGCATATTATTACTAGGAGTTGACCAGCATTTAAATAATGTTTGGTATCTCATAATTTCATCACCGAAAACAAATTTCTGGCTTGGTTGAAAGGCTGAAGATCTTCCGCTGGTTTCATCAAACTTCAGCTGTTTAAAATGTTCGCTAGCATAAACTGGCGGATGGGATCAACAACCAGAGAAAGCTCAGACAGCATGAGGAAACGGAGGGAGATTAGAATCAATTAATTAGGTATTATTTATACTGTTTAATTTCTTCCACTTATTTGTTCTTTCAATATTTTATGATAATTAATTTCCAAATGGAATAATAAGCATAGATATGTGCCTGATGCTTTAACCTCTCCACCAAAAGCAGTTTTTGCAGGGTTTCCCACCAGGGCTGATGTGCCAGCCTGGGGCTGCTGCTCCCTGCGTGCCACAATCCTGCTGATACGCACGCAGGGCACACGGGGCACTGACTGCCCCTTCCCTCTGCAAGCCTTGCAGGCGCATCTCCCCACGCATCAGGCAACTACCGTGATCTTAAGTCTGATTTTTACGAAGGCTGGTTCTAGCATCTTTTTCTTTAATGTCTCACGAGAACACAGTTAAGAAAGATAGAGAGGGGGAGAGGAAAGAAAAGTGAGCTGATGCTATAAAAAAGCCACTGCTTATGCCATGACAAAATAACCCTCATTTCCCAAATGTGTCATGCTCAGAAATGAGAGTGCTTTGCACTCTAACACCCTTTTAAATCACTCTAAATGCCTCCTACCCTGGGAACATGACTCTCATTTTGGTGCAGTTTGACACAACCTTGGAGCAGACTCCATCTAGGGAGGTACATATATGTGTATATGTGTGTGCGCATATATATATATATATATATTTTACAGACATGAAGAGTAAGTATGCCCAGATGAGGTGAGATATATTTTCTGTAAATTCTAGCTTTTTCCTACAGGTTAGATCCTCACAACAGCACAATTTTACTTTCCACTGTGTAAAACACCTGGAAACAACACTATACTATTTTCCTACATGTCTAACCCACTATTTTCAAGGAAAAAAAACCCTGCAGACACTATTTAAGATTTTTTTTTAAGCAGTTGAGTTGTTGGGCAGTTGATGCGGTGACATCATAACAGCTTTCATTTTGCAGCAGTTTCAGTGACCAGGGATCTCTGGCACAGCCGACAGCACATGAGATCTCTTCGTGCAGCTCTGGCTGCTGCCCTGTTCTTCCTTGCAAAGAGCTGACCAGAATAATCTGACTTTTTTCTTCAATCTTGGCCAAGATGCCAATTTTTTTGACCCAGGACTGATCCAAACTGTGCAGTATAAGAATCTACATTGTAGTCTATTTCCCCAGCTGTTTCTAAGAATCTTTTCAATGATCACAGACATTCCCGATGCGTCTCCACAAGTGTTTTCTCATCCACCTCTTTTCTCTTCTTCTATGTTTTCCCCTCAGCACTGAAAGCAAATAACTGGAGGGAGATGTCCTTGTCTGCCTGCACCCCAAACAGCTGTAACTTCGCTCTTCTGGGACAGTTCTGAACAGTCCAGGGTTTCTTCATGTCTTTCAGTGGGAACCTAAACACTTCCTGACAGGGCTGTCCGAGGGAATTTAAATTCATCACCAGCTCCTTCATGTGGTTGGCATACCTCAAGATGTTAAGGGTGTGCTTGCAGGATCTTATTCCTGGAGGGGCAGTGGCAATCATGCAGCTACAGGAGTTTTTCCCTATAAATGAGTCCCTCAGGATCTGGGTGAGTTTGCCAGCTCTTGAACAGGGTGCGGGTGTGAGCTCTGTTATGCTGCAGTGCCCTGACACCCTCCTTGAGTGCCAAGAGGCTTTTACTAATATCAGCCCCCTCCAGCCTTGTTTGTCTGTCTGCAGTGGAGATGTCAGCTCCTTGCTCATTCCCAGCCAAATCAACCAGGGAAAACTTGGCATACAAATGCCCTCCCTTCCTCAGGATGATCTGGAAGATGGCATGGCTCTGGGAGGAGTGAGTGTTGGCAGATATCTTGCCTGACATGTGGCATTTGCTACCCATTTCAACTGGCTTGATAACATCTTCCATGCTGGTGACTTCTTCCTCCCACAGCCCCATCGCTTGGATCTGCAGTTTACCACCTTCCTGCACTTTCAGCCGCTTCTTCCAGTTCAGAAGGTCAAACACTTTACTCCCATAAATCTCAAAGAAGGCTCCATAGACTCAGACGACCAGCTTCTACTTATCTTCATGCATCATCACTATGTCCCGGCAGGGAACTGTCACTAAATGGAAGTTTGTTAAGTGGCCTCTTCTGAACACACAGACAGATGCAATGGGGCCGCCCACAGTGCCTCGCAGTCCAGGTGGCTGTGGCACTTCTGGTCATGACATCAGTCCTGCGGTGAAGTGGTGGCCTGCTGGGCTTGCTGTTCCCATATCTCCAGCCGCTGGCGTTCCTGCTTTTCTTGCAGCTTTTCTATCTGCTGCGCACACGGTGATGTCCACATGGGTCTGCAGGCCCTGGAGCCAGGCTTGGCAGCCATTGGGCCTGTGTTCTCCGCAGATGGCTTCCTCACTTTGATGGGCTGTGACAGCCATTCACTCACCAGGCTCTGGTCCCCTTTTGCTGACAGTGGGGCCTCAATGCTGGTTGTGGATGTGGTCCTTGGGGCCAAGTGAGGGCTGAGGGCAATGATGAGCTGGAGATCCACCTGCTTGCCCTTGTTGGCCCCTTTCTCCAGCCACTCCACAGTGGTGCTGGAAGTGCTTTCATGGAGCTCCGTCACCAGTGCTGGCTGGATGCACCCATCACTGTGCTTGATCTCAACATAGGTGCCCAACTGTATGTGCCAAACTCCCCAGTCATGCTGCCCCTGTGCCCTGACCACAGCCCTGGGGTGGAGGTACCCCCCTGGCTGGAGCTTGCCCCTGGCACCATGTCACAACGGGCTGAGTGGCCCCCATCACGTGGAAGGGGTTCAGCTTCAAAGTTGAACATTTATGCACTTTTAATCAGCTGCTGTGGGTGGAAGGAACATATAAAGCTGCCATCACCTGGAAAGCCCTATTTGAGTTTCCAGGCTGGCGTGCAGCTGCTGTGACACATCGTGTCCAATTAGATCAGTCACGTTGCATTAAGCTAATGTCGGTGACACAAGAATTTATAGCAGTGACACAAGCACAGGGAGGCTTCTCATCCTGCAGTGACCACACAAAAATGCAGAAAATGACACGTTGTTTTCAATTACCTTGGGCATAAATTTTGAATTCTTTTAAAAGGCTTTGCATGCCTTGAAATCCTACTGGAGAAAAAATTGGGCTTAATAGAAAATGAATGAAAAATAGAGTTGCAGCATGAGTGCAGATGCTGTATCTGCATCCACAAGGAAGAATTTGATATCATTTTGATAACTGGAAGAGCTGATGATATTTGTAATCCATTTCTGTGATGCTCCTCAGTCATCTGGATTCCTGAATAGAGAATTTCAAAATTCTGGCTACAGGAAAATCTTTTTAACATCTTGGCTTACACAAGATTTTTGTTTCATTTTGGCAAGTAGATTCAGACGTTCAGTGACGAGGACTGTTATTTACAGAAATATTCAAATACCATAGCAGCCCTCAGAAGAATGCTTGCAGAAACAGTGATAAACTTACATGAGCTGGAAGTAAATAAAACCAATTCAGAAGGTTTATTTTAGACAATACTTAGTTATCTCCATTTTTTTCTTGTCTTTTGATTGGTTACTTAAAATGATAAATTCAGGCAGTCTGAGATCACCACAGAACTTAACAATAAGGAGAATCATGGATGTCCTTATTTACCAGTCCTCCTGCAGAGCCAAAACACCAATTAAGATATGTTATAATTTGTATAGGAGAGCAATTAACATTCACATTTTTTTTTGTCTGGAGATGTAGGCACCATGACTACTGCTGCATTCAGCTACTCGTGCTTGACTAAATCCTCGAGCCTTCAAATACGCTTTAAATGTAATTCAAAACATTTTCACATGGGGAAATTACATCACTGTTATAGACAGATTTAGTTCTTGGGTCTCCATCTGAAAACACCAGCCTGATGAAGGACGTAGAATAGCAAAATGGCAGCAACTTGTTGGATAGATTTTGGAGACAAAAGCCTGCCATGTACGCTGTTAGATAAGCGTGAAGAAACACAGAGCACCAGGGATACAGGGCAGAGCACAGCTGTAATTTTAAAGGCTTGTTCAGCTTTCCATGGCAACGTTGTCTCTCTTAGTACGAGTCCTTGCTCAAATTCTTTTGTCAGATCCAGAGGCTGACACACCCCAGAGTAGCAGGCTGCAGCAGTATCCCATGAATGGGCCGGAGGGACATAATGAAATCAATCCTTGTGGCAAATTGCCTCTTCTGTTTAATGTTTGGAGACCTTTTTAGAATCTCAGATGGGCATCAGTTCAGTCAAGCTTTTGCTTGAGGAATTTGACATTCGCTCTTGGATAGCTTAACAACTTTTACTCCTCGGATGTTCCTAGAGGATACATACGCTGTAACATGCGCTCGAGTAACTCCGCAATCGTACCCACCAAGCTGTGTAAGTCACTTGTCTTGGATTTAATTAGTGATATCGTTGTAAGAGAAGATGACTCAATTTCATAAAACTCTTAAAATAGCCCCAAATAACCATAACAGACATCTAATTTAGGGAGTGCTACTAGGCTTACCACAGCAGTGCTCAGAGAAAGATGCTTTTTAAAGGAGAATAACTGATTGAGGGTTGCCACCAAATTTCAATTAGATAGAGGTTCATTTTCCAGTTTTCTTAGAATACAGGTTTTCAGCCCAAATAGATACTGAAGAAAAACAGGGGACTTCCAAACACTGTCAGCTGTACATTCCCTGTATAAAAAAGGTGACATAACCCCAGTGTGGGGCCAGGATTGCTTTGGACTATGATCATGTGCTTAGCAAGTAAGACAACTGCACTTCAAACCCTCTGACCCAAAAAAGAATCAAAGATGTCAGTATTTCTCATGGTTAGTAAACAAAAAGATGAAATTGTTACATATTGGTTTATTTACAAAACTTGCAAATTTTCAATGGTGTAATTTGCCAAAAAATAAACTCTGAAACTACGCTATTGATCAGGTACAAATTTTTGACCTTTTTCAGAGACGCATTCTTGTGAACAAAAATATCCAAATATGTGTTTTAAATATGAATCTCCCATGAGACAAAACATCAAATCAGCCTTTTTTATAGCATGGTTGCAAATTGACACCTAGCAGCTGTTGAGCTCATTAGATCGCACCAGGCTTCTCTGCTTGCCTGGCACAGCTGCACAACCTGAAGTTGATTTAGTTCTTTGTGAGCTCAGTCTACATCCCAGCCCCTCTTTCACAGGAAGCGCTCATCAATTATCCTTTCTTAAACAAAACACAAACTGCTCTTTACTGAGAGCTCATCTGTTGAAATTCGAGTATTTTTAGAACAATCAGAATGTGCTTGGATCTATCAGCATGTTTGGTTTTGGAGGGGATGGTTTGATTTTCAGGTTATATACGTAATGATAACGGCTGACCTGCTGTTAGCCCACATTTTAAACATTTTCATGGGAAATGAAGTGGCCTGAATTCTGCAGGCTACAGATAATTGCAGACCTCAGTGATTTCTGCTTCAGGTACGGGTATAAATTCATCACAGTGAGTACTAAAGCTAGGTACTCAAAACCAGAGCATGCGTTTCAAAATGGCAATACTGTGTGTCTGCTTCAGTCATTTTTATAATGGATTAATCCTTGTGAGAAAGCTCCTAGAACATGGATGAACAGACCCCTGTTTTCAGAGGGACTTCAGCTGCCCCTGCACCAGGAAAGAGATGTCACTAGGAGAAACCTGAACATGGGAGTTCTGCAGGGACTGTGACAGGCAAATACCTTGGCTAACTGACAAAGCAACTAGAAGTAAGCATTTGAAATGCACTCCTATTTGATTATTTTAATAAATTTAATATAACTCAGGATTTTTTCCTTTACTTTTCTGATGCAATACCTTGTGGCTGTTTAAGACTTTAGCATCCTTAGTTGAGGTGTGGCCCCAGTGATGTATCTGCCCTTGCATCTTTAAAAAAAAAATACTTGCATAGGGCTTTTTTATAATTCCAGTAAGACACCCGAGCCTGTGAACTGCAGTGCAGTAATTCACACCTGCTGCATTAACAGCTCCAGCCTTCACCCCTACTCCACAGCACCATCCTGTGCAGTATTGCACTGTAAGGCACTGCCACTGCTGAAGTAATCACGTGTGATTTGATACACAGGAGAACTAAAATTTATGCAAGTGCATCTTTTAGAAAGAATATGCTTTTTTTTTTTTAAAAAAAAAAAAGAAAAGATTGTGCTTGGCTTGAGATTACATGTTTTAAACTCCAACAAGTATCAATGGTTTTGATGGCTGTACATTTACAAGCAGCTTTTATCATCCAACACAGATGGGGAAAATGAGAGATTAAACTAGGACTATGATCAATTAACCAGTCATTTAAAGAAGTGTATAAGCCTCTTCATAAAGTACAAAGGTGCCTGCATGTGTATTGCCTTAAAGAGGTGTTTCAGTCCTTGACAAGTGCAGAACGTCACAGCCCACATCCAAGCGACGGGGAGCCACCTGCTCCCACAGCCGCCCTGTGACACCAGCCCAGTTTCCTGTGCCAACCCAAACTCACGTTGAGACCAAAGCCCCCTTCCAGTTCTCCTAGCCAAGCACTGTTTTAAATCCCAACCCAAAGGAAGACGATGTTTTGATGTTCATTTCATCTGCTTTTCAGCTCCCAAGGAGTAAATTAACCTGAAATCACTGCCTCAGTGCTCCAGCTTCCCTGCAGTGTCCTGGAGGAGAGCAGCACGTCTCTGGACAGAAAAGGCTGAATTGTTATCACCGTGGGAGGCAGTTATTCTGTAATATATCAAAAAGTTTATGTTGGATTAGAATTGAAGAATTGTCAAAAGGAAATTCTGCTGCAGACCAGATGCTGGGGTTTAATCAAGGTTCATGTTCACAGGTATTTTTAGCAATGTTTATTTATTGACAGGCATTAAGATAGCATCTAAAGACCTTATGTTAAAATCAGGACTTTGTTGTGCTGAACAGCATGTAAATATTTCCAGAAAAAGGCAGTTTTTCTTTAGTGAGTCTTCTTCTTGGGTTACAGACAGTAATTATAGAGTAGAAAGGAAGAGGACAGCGTCTCCAGGGAGGGGAGGGGACCAGACCTTTTCCAGAGTCTTTAAAGCTTTTGTTTATCTCCAAAAACACCCTGAGACAAACTAACACATCGCTTAAAACCTAGTAACTTATTCAAATACCCTTCAAATAATTTGCAAACGTACATGAGATATGTACTTTTCTTGTGTATTTTTAAAAATACTACCATATTAAGAAAAAAAGGATTTGCAACCTTGCTATTAGTCATCAGAGAATAAATGCTATGTGCAGGAGAGAAGATATAATGCACGGTCTGTTAAAAGAAGATGCTTTACTATCACAGGATGGAAAAAAAAAAATAATCCCCTATTTCTTCTATTTCTTTTCTACTGCTACCAAGCTCACTGTCATCTTGCCCTATGTGCAAAAAGCTGTGGTTGCAACCTGTAACGTTAATAAAAAAAACCAGTCCTTTCTACCAAAAACACAACGTCCAGATGAAATGTGATGAGGCAAGGAACAGTTTGTATTTTGGACTCATGGGAGCTGTATGGATGCACGGGTCTGCCCGCACACAAACTTCTCGTAAGACAAAGATCCTGATCACAATTTGTAAAAAAAAAACCCAAAAAACAAAAAACAAAAAAAAAACTCCAAACCAAACCACAAAACTCCCAAAACAAACCACAAGCCTTGATAAGGGAAACAACCGTTGTTCTGTAAGCCGGGAAGCACAGATGGGGTCTACCATACCAAGGGGTCTGGAGGACTTGCACGATGTTGTGTAGAGAAGTGGGACCATTCCAACTCCATAGATTTCTATTAGAGCTAAACTGGGCTTCTCTAAGCAATGGGAACAACTTTAATTCATCTTATGAAGTCATGATGTGATGGTTTAGCCCGAATCACCACACAGTTTCTCGCTCACCCTCCCCCTCCCCAGCGGGATGGGGGAGAGAATTGGGAAGGAAGGAGAACTTGTGGGTTGAGATGAAGACAATTTACTAAAATAACAAAGGAAAACTACAATAATAACAGAATATAAGGATACTAAAATATACAAGGTGAACAATGTATGTTTTCTCACCAC